>CAKAOI010035054.1:0-59264 GCA_916701655.1 Sebastiscus albofasciatus | reverse complement strand
GGTGATCGGTTAGATAATGTGTGGCAACAGCTGCTCGTATTTGATCAATTGAGGCAGTAATACACCTCGCAGCAGCTAAACTGCTGGAAAATCATCTGGAGAAGACAAGAAACTGAATGAACCCCAAACAGGACCCAGATTAAGGGGTTTATTTAGAACATGATGTCTCTTAGAAATATGCTTTTGGCTCGCCTGCCACCTGTCCACAAGCCAGCTGATGAGCCAAAAAAGCTTGTTTCTTCTGCATTCTGCATCTCATGTGCTCTTGTGTATTTATGCTCATATTTCAATACGGGCCAAGTCCTGGCTCCGACATATAAAAATTAAAAGTGGCAATAATAGAACATGGCTGTTGCTTCCAAAATACAGACAAGAAATAATGTTGTGTGATAATATTAAAGAATAACACGTTTAAAATGAGTCGTGGTAAAGACATAAAGGGGACATATCATGAAAACTCACTTTTTCAGCGTTTGTGCTCATACATTTGGGTATCTGGAGTGCCTACAAACCCACAAACTGTGAACTAAGACAACCCAGTCAGTTTTTTGTAGGCTGCCTAGATCAGAAAATCTGTGATTCAACAAGCCATTCAGATTTGGCTCCCCTTCCTATGCCACAGTCTAGGAAGGCTCATTAGAATATATCACCCACAGCTTGAGAACTACCTTTGCAAAGGTGCGCCATATTTTCTCACTAGCCAATTAGAGCAGACTGAGCTTTTTTGGGAATACACTATGAGAAAAATGATGTGTTTTTTTAACATTAAAGCATGTAAACGTGTTCTAGTAGAAACCTAAAATACAAGTATAAACCTGAAAATGAGAATATCATGTCCCCTTCAAAGTCAAAACAACAAACCCAGGCATGTGATAGACAAGCACTGTGTGTCTGTTGACAGAGCCTACCTTGGTCCTCCTGGGTCGTGTCGTTGTAGTTGACCTGCTTCCGGATGCGTTTGCCTTTGCCGAGGTTGCGGGCCAAGTCCTCCTGCTGCTGCTCGTAGTGGTGGCGAAGGAGCTTTTCCCAGTAGTCTGGATCCACGTTCTCCTCCTGCTTGATGATCTCCCGCTCCACCTCCTCCTGCACAAGGACACACACAAAGGCAAATGAAGATATGTACTAGGGCTGTCAAAGTTAACGTGATAATGCATTAACGTAAATTTGTTTTAACGCCCCTAATTTCTTTAACACATTAACGCAACTTGCGATTTTTATGTTGGTTCTAACCATGTCATACTAGCTTGTTGCAAAGGAAGCTAAATAACATTGCAAACTTGCGCTAAATGTTGGCGAGGAAAAACTGGCATTGCCATTTCAAAGGGGTCCTTTGACCTCTGACCTCCAGATATGTGAATGTAAATGGGTTCTATGGGTACCCACGAGTCTCCCCTTTACAGACATGCCCACTTTATGATAATCACATGTAGTTTGGGGCAAGTCATAGTCAAGTCAGCACACTGACACACTGACAGCTGTTGTTGCCTGTTGGGCTGCAGTTTCGAAATTGATTTTCAATAATAAATATATGCATATCTTTGCATAAAGCAAGAATATTTACCCACCTCCATTTTGATTATATATTTGATAAATCTCCCTTTAAGGTACATTTTGAACAGATAAAAAATTTGATCACCCTAATATTTACTCTGATGTTTCAGAATAAATATGATGTGAAGATATATAATAAAAACTGTATGTTTGTGACAAAGGAAAAACTACTTAAGTAAAAAAAAAAAACAATCATCCGACAAAGATACTGTCAACCTTTTTAGATTCTAAACTCATTTGTGACCCTAAAGCTGAAATCAGGGGCACGAGGCATCATAAACTAAATAATACGGTCTTGGAATTTTTTAATACAACAATTTTTTACAGATACATGACGACCTGTTCAACATATCAAACTAGTTGCACCTGCTGTGACTATGCTGATGCTGTTGCTATGAAACAACTCCTCAGCTTTCCGTACTTCTCTGTATGCCTTTGTGTTACATGTTGCCTTGCACAGCATGTGTCAATATTTCATTGTATAATTATGTTTTAATGTGCCGACACCAAGTAACAAGGCACCAAGTTACAAGGCTCAGGTTCCTGATGGACCAATTGTGAAATAAAAGTACCCCATGAGTTCTTACTTTCATTATAAACAAACACAGTTCTTTCATTACATTCAGCTTTTACATGCAATTGGTGTATCCTCAAGGCCTTACAGACATTTCCAACATCATTAAACATTCAGCAATCCTTTTTTTAAAGGTTTGCTAATGTTTATTTTTTATTTGTCCAATGGTACCTTTTACAATGTCCCAGCCCTTTGTAGTCAGCATGCATGTGTTGGTGCCAAAAACAAAAGTAATGCTGATTTTAAATTGTGTTATCTTGAAGCAGAATCTAACATATAGAGTCAAATAACCATCTCCTGCCTCTTTTTCCTTTGTGTGACCCCACTAATCATCCTGATCCATCAGGCGTGACAACATTGTTATATCCTCACCTCTCCATCCTCTTCTTTCACCACATACTGAGCCACCTTGAAGGAGCTCAAGTACTCGTTCATGTTCTGAATCTCCGTGTCCTCGGTGGCGTCTTGGCTGCGGTCCAACAGCTTCGAGATGGCATCATCGTCGTAGTGAATCACGTTGCCCTCCTCGCCCTCTTTATTGTCACCTGTTGATAAGAAGTTGATGATTCACAGGAGCACACAAAAAGATGTGTTTGCCCATTTTTAAAGCTTAGAAATTACAAATTGGCATGCTTTGTGTCAGGAGATGAAGCCTTCACTTCAATGTTAATGTGTTGTGGCAGATACGTTGTCGGGCTTGTGATTATGTTGTATTGTTTGTGATTGCTCTTTTTGTCTGACAGACAAAAATCACTAACTTAGGGTGGGGGTGTAAATCGCTCCCTCCTTCTTGTGCTCTTCTCCCTCTCAGGTGTTCCTAATCTGCTGATTAGTGGGTGGCCCTGCCCCCATATTTAAAGGGATAGTTTGGGTGTTTTGAAGTGGGGTTATATGAGGTACTTATCCATAGTCAGTGTATTACCAAGAGTACATGACAGTCAGCACGCCCCCAGTTGGGAGAAGCAGACAGGAGTTACTGTACGGAACCAAAGTAATGTACTGCCGTGGACGGGGCCGGCAGAAAAACATATTTTAGCCATCTAAAAGAAAGGCTCACCTAAAAAACTCAGTTTAAGTGTACGCTATATTTAGAATATTTTCGCCTGTTTATCTTACGACAGCTATACAGTCTATGTTTCTGACGGGAAACTGAAGCTGTTGTCTATGCCCTCACCAAAGCAACCAGACTCCATTGAAAAAACAATAATTTTCCTCGCAGAACACGGGAGTTGCTGGTCTACCGCTGCCTTGATCGGTGAGTTTGTTTGTGTTATTGTGTAACTTTGGTTAGTTCAGATTCACCAAAGCCAGACAATAGCACAAACAAATTAACCAATGGAGTAGACCAGCAACCCCCGTATACTGCAAGATAAAATTACAGGTTTTTCAATGGAGTCTGGTTGCTCTAGCGAGAGCGTAGATGGATATAACAGCTTCAGTTCCCTGTCGGAAAGGGCTGTCCAACAGCAAAGGTAAAGCGGTGAAAATATTCTAAATATATCGCACACTTAAACTGACACTGATGTTTTTAGGTGGGCCTTTCTTTTAGGTGGCTCAAATACGTTTCGCTGCCAGCCACGTCTACAGTATTACATTGCTTTGCTTCCATGCCGGTATTCCTGTCTGCTTCAAACAGCAAAATGAAACACAGTTTGAAGCTCAAATGCAAGTGCGAAAAAAAAAAAACATGCAATTGTGAAATTGTAAAACAAGCCAGAAATACCAAGGGATGTCCACACACCAGATCGAAACTGTATCTTCTTAGCCAGAGGGAAAGACGTACCCATGGCTCCTCGCGCTGCTTCCATTTCATCTTTGAAAAGCTCCTCGGTGCCAAACTTGAGGATATCGTCCAGTTCTTGTTTGGACATGGAGCCAGTTTTGGAGCCCAGGCCGGGCCGCACCACCAGGTGGGTCAGCATCATCTTCCTCTTTGCCACCTGAGTGATTCGCTCCTCCACTGAGCCCCGCGTCACAAAACGATAGATCATCACCTTCCTGTTTTGGCCTATACGATGTGCTCTGCTAAAAGCCTGGGAGAACGGAAAGATGTTATTCGATCTGCTGGTTAAAAGCTACAACAAAAGCATGCAAGTGTCCATGTTGAAGTTTCAGTACTTGGATGTCATTGTGAGGATTCCAGTCAGAGTCGTAGATGATGACGGTGTCTGCGCTCGCGAGGTTGATGCCGAGACCTCCGGCTCGTGTTGAAAGCAGGAAGCAGAACTGCTGAGCGCCCGGTGCTGTGGCGAAAACCAAAGCAGAGGGTTGGTTTGTGTGTGAGAGTGAGCGAAAGATGTGTAGAGGAGGACATGCATCCGAACAAAAGCACAAACATTCATGATTAACAAACTCACCATTGAAGCGGTCAATGGCCTCCTGTCTGAGGCCTCCAGTGATTCCTCCATCAATACGTTCATACTTATAACCCTCGAACTCCAGAAAATCTTCAAGCAGATCCAACATCTTTGTCATCTGTCAAAAAGAACACGCTATTATATGCTCACCTAGCTGGAATCAAAGTCTGCACTTTCACTCAAAATGATCTTTGATGAGATGTCTGGATTAACAGCTGATTCACCTACAATTGACATTGGCACTGGAATGGCTAACATATTTTCAGTGTTTCATGGCCACCAATCAGTGAAAGCTGTGGCTCCCAGCCAAGATACAATATCTATTTGACGATTACCTGAGAGAAAATGAGAACTCTGTGTCCTTCATCTTTGAGTTTCTTCAGCATTTTCTGAAGCAGCGTCAGTTTTCCTGAGGACTTCACCAGTTGATTGCCATCATACGAGCCGTTGGGTAATACAGGAGCTTCCTGCAAAGACACAAATCAAATCCAGACTTCAACTGGAGAAATATGTGAATTAGAGCTATCAAAGTTAACACCATAATAACGCGTTAGCGCAAATTTGTTTTAAAGCCACTAATTTCTTTAACACAACTTGTGATTTTGAGGTTATAGCGGGCTCAGTTTTAAATGTAGAGTGAAGATACTGGTATCATATGAACCTAGAAAATCTAAAGAATCCATTGGTACCAACCATGTTATACTAGCTTGTCAGGAAAAAGGCTAATTAATACTCAAAAGTTACACAAAATTTTGGCTAGGAAAAACGAAGGGGTCCTTCTGACCTGAAAATGGGTTCTATGGGTACCCACAAGTCTCCCCTTTACAGACATGCCCACTTTATGATAATCACATGCAGTTTGGGGCAAGTCATAGTCAAGTCAGCACACTGACACACTGACAGCTGTTGTTGCCTGTTGGGCTGCAGTTTTCCATGTTGTGATTTGAGCATATTTGTTATTCTAAATGCAGTACCTGTGAGGGTTTCTGGACAATATTTGTCATTGTTTTGTGTTGTTAATTGATTTCCAATAATAAATATATACATATATTTTCATAAAGCAAGCACATTTTCCCACTCCCATTTTGATAAGAGTATGTCAAATGACTGATAGCCGTCTCTCACGGAAGCTGGACGGCTGACTCCAGATCGGCTCTGACTGGTTCTTTTCCTCCGGTCTGGGAAATCTTGCAGAGGCCATTAGTAGCACCGAGGACACAGAGGCACGAGATTGTTTTTCAGGTTACCTGTTTCATGTACTACTGTCAGGTTATAGTGACCGTTTTATAAAAATACGTTTTTTAATCATATTTGCTCCAATCTCGCCTACTTTAACTTTAAGGTACATTTTGAACAGATAAAAAATGTGTGATTAATTTGCAACTAATCTCAATTAACTATGGACAATCATGCGATTAATCACGATTAAATATTTTAATTGATTAACAGCCCTAATATGAATACTTGATAAGAATAATTAGTGGCTTTAAGCCAGGAGACAAAGGCTAATATTTTAGGCATACAGGATGCTCTCTTGTGTCAAACAGCTATGTTCCATTTCACCTCAGTGTCAGTGTCACGTTTTGCCTCTCCTCCGAGGCGTGAATATTGCACGCTTTTCTGAAGGTGCAGTAGCCCACCAGCAAGGGGCAACATAACCACTTAGTTAGATTTAGGAAAAACACCATGGTTGGGCTTAAAATATGTACGTAAACTTGGTAAAATATGTACGGAAACAACATATTTAAGTGGATGCATTTACATTGTGGTTCATTACATTGTGGTTCATTACATTGTCGTGTCATTCATACACCTTTTCATGCGACCGGCTCCCATTCCATGGCATCAACCTTCAATGTCATTATTTTGCACTCAGTATTGAGATGAAATATTTAACTATGCTTAAAATTGCTGTCTTACCACAGCAGCCACAGGGAACAGGTAGGGGTGGTTGCAGCACTTCTTCAGGTCCATCATGATGTTGAGCAGGGACACTTGGTTCCCTCCTCCTTTGGAGTTCAGAGCCTCAAAATTTCGCGTCAGAATAAACTTGTAATATTTCCTGCAGGTCAGAAATCAGATTGAATTAGGAGAAGAATTTTTAAAAATACCCCAACACTTCTGGCACTTCCTCTTTGAATCTTTTCAAAAGCCTGACAGTGAAGTGTGAATTGGAGATTACAAGTTCATTGCATTTAAGCCTTCACAACATGTAATGTGAAATTATATTATTTGCCAAAATGCCAGCAGCATCTACTGTAAAAGCTACTGACATAAGCTCATCCAAATCAAGCCTAAAGGTACTTTAGCTATTGCATGGGGAATATGTAACCGCTTCAGCCCGATATATACTTGCTTTTTAACAAGGTGTTCAAATAGCATGCACGTCGCATTCATTTTTGACTACATACACAACCAACGCTCCAAATGAACGCGGGATACATGAGGCAAGCGTCATGCGCATGCAAACTTGTAGTTAAAAGCAAGTATATCACTGGCTTTACAGGTAAAACCTAAACCATAAGTAAGTTACATGATTGTTTGGGCATTTACAACCTGTTTTTATCTCCACTGTATAATTTCGAAAAAACTACTGTATATAGGTGTAAATGAACAATTTATGTGCCATCAGATGGAACAGACAGCAGCAATGCACAGTGTCAACTCCAACTACAACTCATTTTTTGTGCTTACTTCTGCATGGGGCTGAGCTCCACTCTGACAATCAGCTCTGTCTTTGCAGGCATGTTCTTGAAGACGTCGGCTTTCAGCCTCCTGAGCATGTGAGGGCCGAGCAGGTCGTGGAGCTTCTTGATCTGGTCCTCCTTAGAGATATCAGCAAACTCCTCCAGGAAGCCGTCGAGGTTACTGCACAGGATGAAATAATGAAATTAAGCTACTGCAAAGAAAAGACAACCTCTTGCTTATTTTGTTAACTACATTTTAATTCATATTCAGTTCAAACCATACATTCAAGCAATGCATGATCTGTCAGTCCATCAATCCAAGGTGGGCTCTATTTGATGCACCAGAACAGAAAGACGGGGGAATCATAAATATAGATAGAAAAGAGGAAAGACTTACTTGAAGCGCTCTGGGGTGAGGAAGTTAAGCAAGTGGAACAGCTCTTCCAAGTTGTTCTGAAGAGGAGTCCCAGTGAGCAGCAGCTTGTAGTAGATCTTATACCCGTTGAGGATTCTGAAAAACTGGACAGGACACATTGTACCAGATATGACACGCATGTCTCAAATAAGAATGCAGTGACGCATGTGAAACTCCATTTTTACTTTTTTCTATCTTTTTATTCCATGAATAAGTTTATGCACAAACATTTCCTACTTATATCTGACTGTGTTCCTGATCCTTTCCTCTTTTTCTGTGTACCTGATAACATCCATGCCGTTTCTGAAACAGGCTGCTATCAGTGCCAGAAATGCTGTTTTACCTTTGATTGGTTGTTCTTCAGTCTGTGGGCCTCGTCCACCACCAGGCAGGCCCATGTGATGGAGCCCAGGACGGCTTGATCTATAGTGATCAGCTCATAGGATGTCAGCAGCACGTGGAACTTGATGGGAGTGTCTTTCTGCAAGTGGGTGGAGGGAAGAACAGCAACAAAGTATATGTAATTTTGACTAATTTAGATGTGGGATCAAATGGTGGAGGAATCAGCCAGGTGTGCTCACTGTGTATGTCGGAGAGCAGCACTTCTACCGGTGACTGTATAGATGTGACATCACAACCTTACGGAAGTCCTGATGGCTCATTTAAAGGTACAATTTCTGAATATGAGCTGTGTGCATTTTTCTTGGATTGAGGGTTTTGATACTTTAACAGTATTTATATAGCAACTTGACCTGCTTTACAATCAAAAAAGACATGGAAATCTCACTTTCTACAATATGGGACTTTAAGTAATTGCTAATAATACCTTATTCTCATATCAATCTGCATGAAGCAGTAAAAAAAAAACGCCCCATGAACCGTTCGCTCGTCGCAATTACTGCTACTTCAGAAACACGGACAGTGCCATGGATTTATCAATACACAGCACGGTTAGGCTACTGATATTTCAGCGCCATGGTCGGGGCCATAGATTCTAACTTTAACAAACCTCACATATTCAACTAAACAACCCCTCTGCATTTTTGGTCATTTTGCTAACAAGGGGGATATTTAACATCCTACCTTACTGAGTGTAAGGTAGGATGTTAAATACCCAAATTCAACACTTCTTGCAAGTATAGGTTCGAACCACAGACTGTATATAAAGATGGACGACATGACAGCTTCACAAAAGTGAAGACAAAACATCTTGATCACCCCCTGGTGGCTGGCTGCAGTATAGGTCATAAAGCCCGCCCCTTCATGTTAACCGATGGGAGTTGGGCCAAACTAAAAAGTCAAAGTACACATCAAATACATTTTTCTCAATGATGGTTTCTGTTATTTTTTATCACACTAATGTGTGTTCAGGTGTTCATTTTTCTGATAAGTTTGGTTTTAATTAGTTATTTGATGTTATAAAAACGTGGTGAAACATCATGAATGACAGCTGTGATTGACAGCTGCTCTGAGTGAAGTAGTCACACTGCCAAGTCAAGTCAATTTTATTTGTATCGCCCAAAATCACAAATCACAAATTTGCCTCGGGGGCTTTACAATCTGTACAGGATACAACACCCTCTGTCCTTTACAGTACGACCCTCTCATCGGATAAGGAAAAAGTTAACTAAAAAAAAAACTTTTAACGGGGAAAAAAATGGAAGAAACCTCAGGAAGAGCAACAGAGGAGGAGATCCCCCTTCCAGGATAGACGTGGGCAGACAAGCTAAAGGCTCAGGAATTGTACGAGAGAGGAGATGTAACTTTAAATTTCCATAACCGTCACCAGTCTGTACAATAGAGCAATGTGTCAGTGTGATCATAAATGTAGCTATAGAGATATTATGGTTAGTTGTTGTGTCTTTCTAGGCAAACAGCTAGTGTGGTGCTAACGTAGCAGCTAGGTGGCTCACGCTTAGAAGCTACAGCAGCGCTCAGCTCGTGATTGGCTCCAGCCCCCCCCGATCACTACTGCACAGACTCTGGCAAATAACGTCAAAATCTCAAGATGGCAGCTCCTGCATCCGGGATATTTTGGCTTCACTTTTGTACAGAGGGAGGAAATGGATCCATACATCCATCTATATATACAGTCTATGGTTCAAACAAGCTACAGCAAGGTATTTGAAAACAGTATTTAACCTGCGTGTGGTACGGAATAGCTGAGTGAGCATAAGGTACCTTCATGCGAAACACCTTGCGTCCTGTTTTCACCGCGCTGTCTTCGAAGGTGAACTCGTTCTCCCTGATGATCGCCCGGCTGTCTTTGTCTCCGGTGTAAGTCACCACGTGGAAATCTGGAGCCCACATCTCAAACTCCCTCTCCCAATTGATTATAGTGGAGAGGGGCGCACTCACCAAGAAGGGCCCCTTAGAGTGACCCTGAGAGAGACGGGGAGGAAAGACATGACTAAGCAACTCTCACATCACAGGAGGAAGATAAACTACAGCTCTTATCGTTTACTTCGTCCGATATGTTTTACTTTATGTCTACATTACCATATGTATTGGAAGAATTGGTACCTTTTGCATTGCACTCAGAGAATCAAACTGTGATATATGCTTTGTAATATGAGCATAATAACCCTCACCTCCTTATAGAGTGAGTAGAGAAACACTATCGTCTGCACCGTCTTTCCCAGCCCCATCTCGTCTGCCAGGATGGTGTCGGTGCCCTGCGCCCAGGAGAACCTCAGCCAGTTCAGGCCCTCCAGCTGGTACGGGTGCAGCGTTCCCCCAGTGGCGTTAATGTACCACGGCTGGTGCTCAAACTTGATGGTTGGCTGGTGATATGAGAAGCATTTTGTAAAGTAATGCGTCAAGATTTTGAGCAATATTTAGCCCAATGTAAATAGGAATTATGTATACAGTATAAGAAAAAAGGTGCAGCACCTTTATCATGCTGAATAATTAGTAGCTTTACACCTACAGTATTGCTTTTAAGAGATTTGCTGTGATGCAATAACAACGCAGTCTTGTGTTTCCAAAAATAAACAGGTAACTAAGGCAACACATTGGACTTCTGTGACCAAACATCCCAACTTACATCTATGATGGGAGCATCAGGAGGGACCTCCCTCTTTGGATGGTCCTCTTTTTGTTTCTTTCCTTTCCTCACCACCAGGGGGCGCTGGTCCTCCCCTAGTATTTGCTCCCTGGCAAATAATTGCAGCAACATGATGAGCCAAAACAGCTCAAAAGGGGGCATCATCACAGATACAGATAGAGGGCAGGGCAGAGGGGAAACAGCAGCATATGCCAAGGATCCCTTCTACTCATCCTCACCCTCATCCCCACAGCTATGGTTCAAATTACTTGTTAATGCTGTTAACCGACCTGTGGTCCCAGTAAGTAGCTTTATGACCATCATATTCTGGGACGTCGAAGTCGTCCACCTCCCAGGTGCACTGGTCGTAGGGCAGGTCCCTCCACTTGATCAGGTAATGCACGTCGCCATCCTTATCAAAGCTGTAGGGAAGAATAAATTTAAATAAAAACAGAGAGCTCAGTTGCTTTTAGAGGGATTGTGTACCAGTGAATATTTAAAGGTGAAATTCGCCACCTTTTATGTGGATGTCCAATCAGTGTTGATGGTAAATGTTGGCAATTGAAGCAATATATTCCTCTCTGTGTGCTATATTGACTGAGAAAGCTGAGTTCTCCTGCTTGAGGGGCCGTGCCTACATGTACCAGGATGCATTGCACGTGAGCTTCTGACACCCAGAGATGCTCTTGCGCGACGAGGCCTATTGAAAGGCTGCGACACGGGCGGACACGGGTCTTGGGGTATGGGGTACACCACATGTGCAGTGTAACTGAAGCTGCTGTCGTCCGTTGGAATTGGCTCAATTTCGGCGAGTGCAGACCAGATTATACTGCGCATGTGTTGTACCCCAAAGATATGACGCGTTGTTGACGCGTGACCCAGCCTCTTTCAATAGGCCTTGACATATATTACATACAAAATCAAATAAAAGTAACTCAGTGTCCTTCCTGCAGTTGTAGCTGCAACAGGATGAAACTTCAAGAGCAACTTTTTAAATGTACGATTCAGTTCTAGAGTATGTCTTGTGATCGTACTATAAACTGAATCTGTCTTTACCGGTGTTCTGTTTGGAGCGATAAATGTTTCGTGCTGTCCCTCACTACACATTTTCTATGATTTTAAACCCCCAGCATCTCCCATATTCTGAAATACGCTGTACTGTGAAGAATAATTTCCATCTATAGTGTGATATTACAGAGCACATAAAAAGCAAGATAACACCAAGCATAAACCAAACTGAGCACCGACTTACCATCAAGTCTGTAAAACATTCTTAAAACTGAAACAATGTATGATGTAAGACAGAAGAATGTGTGTAACTGTGAGCAGCCACCTGTGGTTGATTATCCGGTGCATAATCATCCACTCCGGTTTGATGCCGTAGCGGTAGAAGCGCTCCTCCATCACGGCGTACTGGGGGTCTTTGCTCTTCCTCTTCTCGCTGTTGAGCTCCTCCTCTCCGGAGCCGTAGTCGTACGGCGGCGGCTCGTCCATGTCGTTCTTGCGCTGATAGTTCCGATACATGACCGTGTGGTACAGCTCCAACTGCAAGACCACAGACAGAAGAAAACAGTTCTGCTCAGCACCACCTCTGGCAAAGGGTTTTCCTTCCAAGACTGCACCATATCACCTATCCACGGCATGGAGACTAATTTGATTTCAAGTTCCACAATGGATTTAATGAAGACAAAATAAATTAAGAAAGGAAGGAACGACTTCTCCAGGGCCAAATCTAAACACAAGCAATTGTTCAGACACATCGCTAAATTAAATGTCAGCTAGGTTTGAGTGCTCTGAATTGCTTCGTAATTGTGATTGCGGTTTGGTTTGACGTGTGAAACAATGTGCACTTAAAGACTGACAGCTAAACGGTGAAAGGAACATGCATTATCGTTTTATATTAAACTGCTGCTAAAAGATGGTTCAGTGAAAACTCTCCTGGCTCGCTGTGTTAACATTTCTGCTCTCTGTGGCCAAAGAGAGCAGGAATGTTAATTTGAGACTGGACCTCCTTCTGGTGTCTCACCTGCAGCTCGCTGACCCAGGAGCAGTGCCAGTACGAAAGGCCAGCCCACTTCACGAAGAACTCCCTCTCTGGGTGGCCCTTGAGCGGAGGGTTGGTCAGCGGATCGGTTGGCTTGCCGTCGGGGCCTGCAGGCGGTTCAGTTGGCAGCGGGGGTTCCCCCCATGTCCAGTGCAAAATCTTTTGGACCTTACCTTTGAGAGGAGGGCACTAAGAAAGAAGAGAGAGATGCTGTGATGCATGCAGTTATCTATACCCAGCAAAGTGCATTATTGGGGTCAACAGGCTCAACAGTAAATGAAGCCTCCACCTCCCTAAACAACCACCCTTAGTTAACGTTAACAGTAAACAGTAGGGATGAGTGATACCAAACCTTTTTAATTCAATATGATACCGATATTGTTTGTTACAATTTTAACGATACTGATACTGATCATTTCTGAAATGGGTATGTGATTTTTAAAAAATAATGGTCATTTTAGAAAAAAAAGATCATTACACTCAAAGGCAAGTCACATGACACATACCAGCCATTAAAGGGACAGTATGTAACTTTTTAAACATGTATATAATTTTTTATTGCCAACGTGTGAACAGGTTGTAACCTAATCTAAACCCCTCTGCTATTTTCTGGGTTTGCTCTATCAGCCTGTAGACTGCTCTTACTGGGAAGAACCCGGGCCCATTTTTCCGGGAAAATCCAACGGATGTGATGTTATGCACGCTTGCGAGCGCCTTAGCCTTAGCTAACATTCGGTTAGAAATGGAGTCTGCTAACACCAACAAATGACCAGCCCCCAACACAACTCAGACTCCAACACAAACTCCATGGAAACACAAAAAAACAAAGTTATATCTAGTGAAGCACCGTCTTGCAAAACAGGAATGTGACTGACATCTGAGGAAAACTAGTGTTGTGGGAGAATAGCAGAGCCAGTGCGGAGCGAGTTTGTGTACGTGGGAAGTGAGTGGTGAAGCAAGAGAGAGAGAGCGGCGGTAGCTGTTGTGTGAGAAAACAAGCGAACAGCGGAGCAGAAAAGAGTTAGTTTAGCTCTGAGAATATCAAGTGAATGTACAGTGGAAGTTGCAGTTTGTTTCCCTGCTGTTGCATGAAGTGACGGGGGTTAACTCCGGATCACGTAACGTTATCGACTCCTGCCCAGGAGACCAAAACTACGGTGTCTCCCCTGTGCCTTCTGACCACCTTCGAGAGGCTGAAGCAGGAAAAGTAAATACTAGGATCAACATCGGCCGGGCCTTCGATTCATGGAGGGACCTTCATTTGGTTTGCTAACAATACTGCCGAGCATGTGAAATATAATGTGATATTGTGGTTTTAGCTGGCTAATGTTCATCAACATGATGCCGTTTCATGTAGTACAATGTGAGGGTTTCTGGACAATATATGTCATTGTTTGTGTTGTTAATTGATTTCCAATGATAAATATATACATACATTCGCATAAAGCAATCATATTTTCCCACTCCCTTGTTGAGAAGAGTATTAAATACCTGACAAATCCCCCTTTAAAGTGCATTTTGAACAGATACAAAATGTGCAATTAATTTGCAATTAATCACAATTAATTATGGACAATCATACAATTAATCACAATTAAATATTTTAATCGATTGACAGCCCTAGAACAAATATATAAATACTTTGCAAAAACGTTTACACTAAATGTTAGAAAAATATTAATTAGGAGAAAATAAAGGCGAGTTTAGAAAAGGAACCTAAACTTTATGTATTTTATCTATACTTCTACATTTTAAAATCACAGAATGAGGTTGGGCTGCACACATATACATTTTTAGTCATGAACAGTGATGGCGAACATTTTTTTTTTACATAAACAACATGAAATAGTATGTTGACTGAAAGATGAGCTCACCATGCAGCGTGGACACAACCACTCCCCGTTGGGGATCTCGGGGAGAGGTGGGTTGAGGCAGTGGATGTGGTAGGAAGACGGGCAGGTGTCACAACACAGCAGCTCTCCTCCATCTTTACACACTCTGCAAAACTCCATGTGGTCGTCCTCCTCCTCGCCTGCTGGCTCCTCCTCTTCCTCCTCCTCATCTTTGGCCTCCCACTGGATCCCCTCTTTCTCCTGAGGGACACGGGTGGTGAAGGTCGGAGCAGAGGGTTAAGTACTGCTAAATTACATTCACCCACCTTGTGTTCGTAAAATAAACCTCACCTGCATTGTTGCTACAAGGACACATTAAGATGTGTGATATTTTCGTGTTTGTGTTTTTACAGAGACAACATTAACATATTGTAGTAGTGAGAGCAAACGGCTGTATGATAAAAGCTTTGTTGTGGGTTGTCTTGACGTAGTTCTCAATTATGCACATTACATGCAAAATTAGATACAATTTTGAGGCTTTTCTCTCAAATCTTTTGCTTTTCTCTTGTGAAATACTGGATACTTTCACCTCTTTGTGCCTTTAAAAGTTACTTAAATGAAAGAATCTGAGAAAAGTCAAATCACCCTTAGATATATGCAACCAGTTATTTGGGTTTGTAGGGCACTACAGGGGAACAGGGGAAAAATGATAACTAATATACATCACCATGAAACGTCCCCAGTTGGTTACTTACATTAAAACAATTATTTTGTGTATTACAAGTTTTCTGAAATTTTAAGTACTTTGTATACATTTCTAGAACAGAAATGTGATTATTGGATAAAGCAGCTTCAAAATTGTTGTTTCATTTTGTTGACATATTAGAGACAAAGTTTTTTACAGAGGGGATTTAGGTTATCTCTTTTTATCACTTTTAGGAATAAGAGGCTATGAATGATACACTGTATGAACAAACCGCTCTGTAAAAACCTTCAGAATATAGATAGGAATGAAACTGGAAAGTTTGGTGTATGAAGTTCTACTGAAGTGGAGATTTCTGGCTCAGTTTGAGAAAAAACTAATTTTGAGAAAACGGCCTTTAAATATATGGATTGTAAAATTCCATACATTGTGCAAGACACTACAGGTGAATAGGGTAAAAAAATGTGAACTACTACATATTACCATGAAACTTCCCCAGTTGTTTACTTACATTAAGACAATCATTTTTTGTATTACAAGTTTTCTGAAATTTTCATGTTTAAATATGCAAATGAGGCATTATCTAATGGTAACTTTGGGTGACGCAAATAGACAAAGTGTAGAAAAATAAACATGTAAGTGTGTATTTTGGATGTTTCTTTCCACATGTTATGTGTAATTGACCTGTTGCATGAGAAATGATGTTTTTGCCTGGTGTGTCTCCCTTTAAGGGGTCACAAGGTTGGGAACCACTGCTCAAACTAAGCTCTCCTTCCGTTTATATGTCACTCAAACATCCCTCTTTGCACTTGTGCTGTTTAAACAGAATATTCAGAGTATTACCATGAAGTTCGAACGTGTACAGATCAGAAGAAACTGACACACAGTATATCGTGGAAGATGGTAGTCTAGAGCTAGGCTTGTCAAAACTGAGATAAGAACATGTCATGTCCCTGGATGTATGAAATACGACGTAAAAGAATCTCAAATGCTTAAGTTATAGAGTTGTGACAGTTTCATAAAAGCTCAGTTGAAGCAGTTGAATCATAACACACATAGATTCTACACATTTAATTTACCTGATGCACTGTAAAGCCCACTTGTCCCTCCAAAAACAGACGACCACTTTGGCAGGTTATTAGCATCCGTCAAATTAACTTCATAATCATTTTCATAATAATTTTAGCATTATTAGCAACATTTTCTCTCCATCTCTGAAAGACTTCGCCGATATTGTTAGCTCGCTAGAGCTCAAATTCCTTTGTTTTGCCTATAGCTAACACCGTGATGTAATTATGACGTTGGCTGTCTATACAGTATATGAAACTGGTGTACTCACACAGTGCGGACAGCTCCATTTGCCCTCGGGGGCCTTCTCCAGCTCAGGGTCCAGACAGACGAGGTGGTACGCTCTGGGACAGGTGTCACACAAGATGATCTCTCCACCCTGCTGGCAAACCTCACAGTAGTCCTGGTGGTCGGTCTCGTAACCGTCGCCATCTTCCTCTGGAGCAGGTACAGGAAAAGGTAAACGTGGGTGATTCCCACACGCAGAAATTCACTCGAATGCAACATTACAGTGAGCAGGGGCTCTAAATGTGAAGGAGACTATGAGTGTGAGGGCAATAGCTGCTGAGAAAGAGCATCTGCCTTCGGAAAACATTCCCACAACAAATTAAAAAATACATTTTAATTTTCTCATTACCCATAATCAAACAGTCTGGTTCTGAGGGATTTAAATGGGATTTTTGGAGTTGTGGAAAAAAAAAAAAACACACCACAGAGCATGGCGTGTGTAGACGGTAAACATACTTTTCCTTTTTTTCCGCCCACGTCGGGCCTTTTTCTTGGTGGCAGCCCCCGAGGTATCAGAAAGCACAGAGGCACTGTGGATGCTGATGTCATCAAAGTCTGACTCCTCCAGGAAGTCCTCCTCGCTCTGGAAAAGCACACACACACACACACACACACACACACACACACTAAAGAGCTCAGAGCTACACAAAGAATTAAAATAAACTTTCAAAGTAAGCGCAGTAAACAGTCTGGTCACTTTGATGCCATTGAAAATATAGAGTAGTGGAGAAGCTCAGCGGAGGAAGATGGTTCTGGAAAAAACAACACAAGACATACCGAGGACGCTTTCTTCTTCTTCCCACTTTGGCCCGACTTTGATTTGGTCTTCTTCGGCTTGGCTTTCTTCTTCACCTCCTTCACAGACTTGCTTCTCTTTCTGACTCCTGGTCCTGAGACACACGCGTTCACAAGTTAACCGAGTGGCGTTCTCGCTATTATTTTTTGAAAATATGTGTCACTGTTCTTACCCTTTCCCTCTTTGGTTTTGGCTTTTTTGATTGGCCCCAGCTGAGCAGTCGGCTGGCTGCTGCTGACAGACGTCGGCTGTGCCACGGTAACCGTCTCCACGGCGGCAGCCACAGCCGCAGCCACGGCGGTGGCAGATGCGCCTTTGAACGGGTTGTTGGCACTGAACTCTCGCCACTTGGCCCCTAACACTGTCATCATCTTTGACATGGGGATCTTCGGGTTCTTCTTGGCAATGAGAGGCCTGAGTAAAACCAGGGGGAGAGGAGACAACAACGGCAGCTTTATTATGTCACACTTCATTCCTGTTGATGTAATTTCTACTTCCCTCAGCGCTGGAGGGAACCCGGTCTTGATTTGCTGACATCCCACTGCCCCTTAAGTTTTGCTCTCCCCGCTTTGCTGTGTGTATGTCGTGTTTGCGATTTGTCAGGCAACAGCTTGAGGTTTGGCACGCTGGCCTGTGAAAGATAGCGGGTCAGAGCGCCGAGTCCCAGAGCCTCCCGGCTGTCACAGGCATCCAGTAAGCAGCTGACTACTCACAGGGGGCACTGCAGGAGCTCATGCTCCACTTTGTCGGAGCAGAGGCTTAGCCGAGCCAGACAGCCCCAGGTGAGGCAGACTCTTTATACCAACAGCCGAGCTTTCGAGCACAAACAAAAAGAGCAGTGTTTGCTCGCCGCGCCGCACTCTGGTCTCACTGTGGACTTTTTTGTTGGAAGTGTCAGTGAGGGGTTTTCTGACTATCCTCAGAAAGGGAAGCAGAATAGAGCAGTTAACATATAGGATGATCATCCAGACACAAAATGAGATGCTTGCCTGAGGAACTGGCTGAAAGCCTTGTAGTTAGTGATGGTTTTGTAGTCGTCCTCAGTGAAGCCATACTGAACGTCTTCCAGACCCCACTCTTCCATCAACTGGCCGGATGATTTGGGTTCCTGGGGAAATACAGATGGGAGACATCACCCTTCATACGTTAAATAATGTTTCATAAATGTTAATTGTTTATCACCCATACCCCTTTCAGGAATAGAGCGCTCCAGGGATGACGTATTTTTGTAGGCCAACCAAGAAGTTAGCGTTGCCTTGGTTCCCTCAACAAAAAGCCAATGGGATTGTTCCATTGGGTTTTGGATTATTGCAGAAAATAAGCTCCGTGGAAAACACACGTTTATAATACTTACACGTTTTGTTCAGCAAGATAATCTTCACAAATAAACACTACTGTTATGATTTTTTAAGTGTAAACACAATCGCCAGAAGTAAAAAGCTACCGTTAGGCTATAAACTAAATACACCATGGTCACATGACCGCTAGTAAACACAACGAGGCTGTAAAGGTGGACTAGTTGGCGTGATGATGTTTAGTAGTCTCATTTAGCCACTTGTTAGCAACCGCCTTTTTAAAGACACATAAAGCCTTCAAAATTCACAAGTGGGGTATTTATTGATGTATTTTATGTCTTAGAACTAAACGTTAAAATCTCTTCAGCTTGTGTTAACCACAGACCTTATTTCAAGCATCTAACTAAAAACCCATTCAAAAAACCCATTGACTTCCAGACGAGGGAACCGGAATTGCTAAAATACTGACTCATTTCTGGGATTTAGGACTCATTCCTGCAGCACTCTATTGTCATCCTATTTTTGATCATTGCAATGAATTTGGACATAAAGGGAGTAGGGAGACACCATATTTTCAAAGTCCTCCTCCAGTCCAAACCCTGTTTTTCTCTGAAGGGAGAGAGTTTCTATGTGCTCTAACCATTTGGTTTGGGTTTCCTCTTTGTTTTGCCTTCACAACACCACACATACATTCAGCATTGCAACCACCACAAACCTACAGACTCATTTATTACAGATGCAGTCTCCTAGAATTTCCCCTCCCAGCCAGTTGCCAGCCAGTTCCCAGCCAACTTCCAGCTGCTGGGAGCCGTATGTTGTTTTTTTTCTTAGTTTCAAATTAAATATTGTTTAAATTACTTTAAATCTTGTGTGGTCTCCCTCTAGACATCTTGTGTCTAGCAGATACACTTTTTCAATGAACTGGATTCTGGGTTTTTCAATGAGGGAGTAGGAGCAGATGTACTTTTAACCATATCAGACACAAATTATTATTCCAATCAGAGTATTTTTATATTTTTTAAAGCATGTCTTGAGGGATCGTTTATGCCTAGTTCACACTACATGACTTTAGCCCTGATTTTCTGCTCCCTAACAAAAGCCCCAGATCAGAGGCAAATCGGAGTTGGCTCGCCACTCACACATCGGTGTTTGAGCGTCATGTGTGAACTGTTCAAAGATGCAAGATGAGAGGCTCGCCGACGCTCGCCGATGCCTTGCAGACACATTTCAGATATTTAGCATGCTAAATATCTGGACCTGTAGGGGACTCTGGCCACGAGCTACAGCCAATGAGAGCGCAATATACAGGTTGAGTGGAAACCCGCGAGAGGAGGGGTCGCCTGTAACAATAGGAACTTACTGTATGTGTTGCATTTGCAACACGGAGCAAAGTTTTTGTTGCACCTAGAGGAATAAATAGTAAGAAAGAGTGTGGAAACTGGTGGAAACAGGCTGTATTTTGTGAACACGTGCCAACAACAACATCAGCAATGTGTGTCATGTATGGTATCAGGTCATTAACCGTGTATTTCTCGCATGTTTTCGTGACAAAACGTAGTTTGGAGACGTCATCTGGAATTCCTCCCAGTGAAAGATCTTGTAGTGTGTGATTCTGTCACCGGTCAGTCATGTAGTGTGAAAACCACAACGACTCAAAGATTCTCGATACAAGACAGCAAGTTGTGTAATGTGAACAGTAAAGCGATCTGACGAATTTGAAAGTCGTGTACTTAAGGTTTCATTTGTACATTCTGCCCTGCATTGTACTTCGATTGTTTTTGCGACAGGTGTTCTTTTAGAAAATAGACTAATTTATTGATTATACATGTGTTCATAATATTTATGTAACTTTTCATAGTACTAGTATTCAATACATTTTTAATAGAGTGCTAGTATACCACAAATTATGCATGAATCCATCTCTTTTTTTAAATCTATATATTTTCAGCCAGGCATTTTATTCATTTTTTGCTTGCTGTGTTTCTGCAAAATGTCCCTGTGGTATGAAAGCACTTAAAATCCAATTTATTGTTATTATTAGATTATCATATCAAGAGAAATTCAATGTGACTCTAAAATGAAGATATTTTTAGCAATGCACCTATAGGCCCTCTATTGAAAATACTGAATCCTGCAGAATCTCTCAGACTCACTTTCATATTCCCATCATCATCGTCATCGTCGTCATCCTCCTCGTCTCTCTTCTTCTTTCTGGGCTTCTTCTCTTTCTTCTCCCTCGGTTTCTTCTTCTTCTTTTTGGTCGGGCCATACGTGCTGTTCTCGCTCTCCGAGCCTATTTCTGGACGCTCCCGTTCCTCCTCCACCTCTGAGGTCTCCTCCAGGTCGCTGTCCACTCTTGGCTGGATTCCTCCCTGAAGCATTTCACACGATGGACACGGGAACATCATGTATATGTATATAAATACATGCACAGTATTGGTTATTTGACAGCAGGACATGAGCATATGTCAGGTTCAGATGGCTTTCACTGATCTCTCTCATTCTCCAGCAGATAAAGATGAGTGTGACTAAAAAAACTATATTTGTGCCGAATGAAATTTCACCCAAGCAATCTTCACATATCTTTGATATAGCTCCTGCCAAACAGCTATTTTTATAAATGTAAACAGGTAGAATCTGCTCTCTTCCTCAAGACGTGACTGTGAGTGACTGACGCTAGCATCAAAGCCAGATTCCTGGGTCTAAACTGAACCGCTGACACGACAAAGGGAAATCTATCTCCATTTAAGAGCTATCCTCTGAGACAGTATTTCAAATCTAGTGATAAAAATGTGGATAATTAAAATACGAAACTCAATGATGAGGGCAAATAAGCATGGCATTCATTTTGCCAGGGTTAGGGATTAGAGCTCCCACGGAGGCCACCCACGCTAAAAACATATGCTGTCCGACTACTATGAAGCACTTTGGATAAAAGCTTCTCCTTGATGGCATTTGCATAAATTAAATTACATCACTCCAGAGTGTCACTGCTCTGCTAATATTATAATTCTTCTGCCTGTGATGAAATGCATAAATTATTACATTGCAAGTTAGTTGACGAGGAGTCGAGTCAGAAGCACGTTCACCTTTTTACACGCGATCGAACAACAAAGTAAATTTAACAAACAGAACACCTCCGGCGGTGCAGCCAATCAGCGCTCAGAGCTGATTTGTGCATGCAGCCTGTTTAATATGGGACATCTGGAAGGCTGTATGGATTTAACAGTTAACAGGTGTTGTTTGTGTGATCGAGAGTGTTGCATATGAACAAATTCACTGGTGCGTGCTCATGATTGAGTAAGTAAGAGGGGGAGGGAAAGTGTTTCTCTCAGTGTGCACCTCTCACCTAATCATGTGTATATGTAGTATGTTTGTGCGTATATACAGTATGTATGTGGAGAGAATCATTTTTGTGGTCGTTTGAATGCATGTGTGTCAGTATTTGTCTTTTTGTTTGGTCATTTTTGTGTGTGTGTGTGTGTTTCTTTCCCTTTTGTGTAAAGACGCCTTTGTGTTTATATGTACAATATGTAGGTTTCCACGTGTGCACACATGTGCACACGTGTACACGGAGTGAATTAGTGCACGGCGGCTTTGTGCTCTGCTCGCTGCCTGTTGCTCAGCGGGCCTGTGAGGATCCATGGAGAGACTTGCAGGCGTTTTGCTCTGCAGCGCAGTGGAAAGGCTCACGTTGCCGCAGCGCCCGCCAACCCTACCAGCAGCCTGGCTGTGTTGCCATGGCGACCAAATTTGAGCAGTGTCTGGCTCTCTCTCTCCCTCTCTTCCCCCCCACACGCCTTCCTTTTCTCTCACTTTCTCTCTTTCACATCTCGCAGCCCCCCCTCCATTATTTTCTCTCTCACTCTCTCCCTCTCTTTACAGCTCCCCCTTTCTTTCTTTCCTTCTTTCTCTCTCTCTCACTCTTTCTTTCTATCCTGCCACTCACTCCCGACCCCCCTCCCTCCAACACACACACACAAACACACACACACGCACACACAATCTATCACAGTGGCAGCCAATGGAACGGCGCCATCCAATCAGACACGTTTGCATAACGAGCTTGTTATGCAGAGGCCTGTGGTTGCAGAGCTGATGCTCCGGCACCCGTCTAGACAAATCTCATTTATGCATAAGAAGAAGAAGAGAGAGAAAGAGAGAGAGAGAGAGAGAGAGAGTAAATTGAAGATAGTGGATGGGGGATGGGAGTGGGGGTGGAGATGGAGGAGGGAAAAGCAAAGAAGCAGAACCACACTGTTGAGAGCAACTGCAAAAGACGAGGTGGAACTGTGTGCAACAACCTCGCCGTGGCCCAGAGTTCAACGTTACACACACACACATACACACACACACACACATCACAGGACCCGAAGAGGACACTGGCAGCAACAAAGAGGCTCATTCTACTTTTAGAGGGCAGAAAATCAGATAAGCGCTGATAACGTAATCAAATTAGATGCTTCCCCATAATGGCTCTGCCTCGGGGGGAGATTGCAGAGGGTGCGCACGGAAAATGAGCGAAGTCGTGGATATTCAATGAAAAAAAATCTAGTTCAACGAGAAAGAAATGCCGCTGTAAAAACACTTTACGGTTCCAGAACAACAGCCTCTGCTTTACAGCAACGGCTCTCTGTTGACTCACAATCCTTGAGAGGATGCTGAACTTATAAAAACAAGACAGCGGCTCGTCTTAAAACCGACTGTATTTCAGTAAAAATATTAGAGCAGCTCCCTCGCAGATTCATGGGTGTTTTATTGTGGCCAAACTGCAGCCTCTTCTTTTCCCAATGAAATTAACTGCCCACTGTAAACTTCTATTCCCTTGATTTAGTAGATTCTTTTTTTGTTAAAACTGGAGAGAGACAACATCCCTTTGTGTTTCCTTTGTTTCACTGCCGATGAGAGAATGAAGGCATCTCTCCCTGGCTACTATTCCTCCCACCAGCAGCTCTGACCTGAGACTGGGATGTGCCACTGACAGTCTCTGACCCCAATTGACTTCTGGCCCCTGTCTGACACCAACCTTTGGGGAGTGATTGGAAGTGAATTACAGCAGCAGCGGCTCCTCAGTGGGAGGGTATGAGAGGAAGAAATAATAGGGAGGAAAAAGAAAGAAAGAAAGGAAGAAAGAAAGGAAAGAAAGAGACTCGCCGTTCCTGTGACGCAAAGGCAGCAACAAAAGCAGCGGCATCACGATCAAGGCAAAGCGAGGTGATGCATGTGAGAGGCGAGGGAGGAAAGAGGAGAATACAGAGCAGAGCCTGTGTGTGTGTGTGTGTGTGTGTGTGTGTGTGTGTGAGAGAGAGAGAGAGAGACAGAGGGAGGAGAGTGTCAGAGGGAGTCCCCCCCTCATTAGCTCAGTGAGACCCAGAGCTCAGTGTTTACCACAAGCAGCCAAAGGGCCGGGTGGCAGCCTGGCCAGCCAAGCTCCTCACAGCACTGCTGGCATCTCCAGCCAGCGGAGGGGAACATCCTGGCTATGTCACCGACACTGTTAAAGCCATAGCCAACACAGGCGGGAAACGCGCTGGGAATACAGTGAATTCCTGTAATCATTGAATACAAAAATTCTTAAAGCTTCAGGGTTTGGCTGGGAAAAAGTAAATGCAGATGAGACTTTTCCGTCCACGTCAGAGCTGACTACGTGCTGCCTTTGTTGGTCAGATTCTCCTGGATGTCATGGTAACAGTGAGTGGACCAAATGAACGTGTGTAATGTAAAAGGTGCTGCTCATAGTGATAAACCCACTGACCCTTCCTAAGTCCCACCCACAATAACAGTTCAGCAAGCTTGGAACCCGGCAGAACCTCGGTTAACTTTATCCTTTCCTAACATAAGTCACATTACATTGGCGTCACGATCTTTACGGACACATTACTTTGTATATAGTCACAGTTACTATGAGGAAATTTCATTTTGTGTTGATTTTGGCGGTCCCTGTGGACAAAAGCGGTAGTGTTTCCGAGCACCAGAGTCCCTTTAGAAAGCCTCTCGTTTCACTGCAGCAGCAGGGTCTGAAAGTCTGCCCCGCGCCATCCTGGTTCTGGTTCTACCGTGTCTCCCTTCCATCCAGCGGGCCCAGAAATATGGCTTGAGCCTCCAGCAGCGTGGACCAGCGGAGCCGCAGCTGCCGGGCACTGAGCTCTCGGAAGGGGGCAGTGAAGCCGGATCTGAGTCGGTGCACTGTCGGCTGGTCGCTACTAGTCTGATTTCGTTCCTTTGTTACGTTCCTTTGTTACCTGAGGTATTGTTTTCACCGGCGTTGGTTTGTTTGTTTGTCTGTCTGCCCGTCTGTTTAAAGGATTACTCCAAAGGTTCGCGATGGATTTGAATGACATTTTTTGGAGGGTTGGAGTGTAGCGCAATGTACAATCCATTCGATTTTGGTGGCGATCAGGATTCATACATTTTTTTTAAGAATTCCAATCAGCCTGAGCATTAAGACCACAGGGTATAACACATGCGCAGTGTAACTGATGACGCGTTGATGACGCGTGACCACGCCTTCTTCCTCCTTCTTCAAACAGAGAGATACGTGTGTGAATGTGTGGCGAGACTCAGAAGTGCCGGAGATGCTGGCCGTCCGCGGTGAGAAAGAAAAAAGTGGTAGATGACAGGATGAGAGACAACGTAGTGTAACGTTATACAGTCATAACAAGGCTGCTGAATGAGAGAGGCATCCGCCGATACGTTACACGG
Source organism: Sebastiscus albofasciatus (assembly GCA_916701655.1). Taxonomy (NCBI): domain Eukaryota; kingdom Metazoa; phylum Chordata; class Actinopteri; order Perciformes; family Sebastidae; genus Sebastiscus; species Sebastiscus albofasciatus. The sequence goes on along the minus strand of CAKAOI010035054.1, from coordinate 33,906 downwards.
AAACACAACGTGTTAATAACAAGCCGACCACCTCACGGTACCGCCAGCTGTGAGCTGTGATCTGTTTTTAAAGTCAGGCACCTTGGCGGAGGTCTGCGCTCTCCGAGTGCCATTCTAGTTTATATTATCTCAATAAGGTTACGTGCCGCACCCGAAGAACTTTTGTTGTTATTTAATTTTATATACACACCGTCTAGCATCCCAATGGGAAAAGTTACCTGAGTAAAGTTTATCATCAGGAATATATCCTTCCATCACATACTGTAGTTCTTGCTGTCGGCTTCTTGAAGCTATATTGCCTGCCACCCAGTATACATCTATTACGTACTGTGGCACCCGGCTAAACAGAGCCAGCATCTCCATGTTTCTTTTTGTCAAAGTTGTCCGACCTAGCAACAGTAACTGAGGGGGCCGGGGCTTATGATCGGTCAATTGTTTTGGTTTTCTGGTGTTACACCAAATTCTGTAACTCCTCAAATTGTGCGTCTTGATTAGGAATTGTCTCAACAAGATGTCTTGCGACAAAGTCAGTTTCGCCCTGGGGTTTAAACTTAAATTAGGTTACAGTTAGGAGTTGCAGAGATGACTGGTTCAGTGTAGGATTAATTTGTTAGGTTCACGTTAACGCAAGGGGAAACAGAAAACCGTGGGAACTAGACTTCAACACAATAACATGTTTACAGAATATGGTGTAACACCTACAATCTCTGCTATCATTGACCTCATTTCCAGCTGCAGCAGGGTTTCATGATTGACATGATAAACATACTGTATGCCACTTGCCCAACACCAAAAGGCATACAGACAACTGGTGAACACATTGGAGAATTTAGCAGCTAACAAAACCACATGTTTCCCTCAGCTGAACTCTCGAACTCAACTTCCAGAAGCCAGTGGAGACAAAAACAGAGCAAAAAGAAAGGTGAATATTGGATTTAGATTTGTTAAGTGTCCAGAAACACAGCTTCCAATGACTTCTAATGATGCTTTGTGTCCTCTGGATGTGAAAATAGGCAGCCTGTGGAAGATTGTAGTAGTAAAATGAGTGCACCCAAGCAGGCAAGCAGGTAGACAGGCAGGTAGGCCGACCAATCATTTCATTCGGGCTGAATGAAATGATTGGACGGCCGAGCTTATTACAGTCTTGTGCAAGGCAACAGATACCGGATTTTTTTCTTTCTTTTTTGTTGTCAGAGCTTTTGATTCACATAGATTAGCTTTAAAAGCTTTGTGATTAGTTTATTTTAGTAATTAGTGATCTCAACCATGACAAATCTGGTTAAATTAAGTCACTAGTGTTAATGCCGGGAGAAAGCTCAAACCTCTGACCTGATGTCTAAATGTTGCAGACCAAAGGCTGGAGAAACTCAACTGTCAAAACTGCTCTGTCACAGCTCGGACTCCCACTGCTTGCTTGGCACCATGGCTAGACTTCTGACCTACAGTACAGTCCCTGCCATCAACACCAGCACCGCAGGCACAAATCTCCACTCTAAACTGGCCCTTGGAGCCCACAGCTTACACTGGCAATGACGGAGTCTCCGCTGCCAACCTCCTCTAAGCCTGAGACAGTCCACTGCCTCTCATTTAGATTACAGAGGCGGCCCAGCAGCCAAAACACACCTTTGATCCAATTGCAGAGACATCAAAAGAGCGGCAGTTTGAGAAACAGAGAAACGCAGGGCGCAGCTTGAGCCACAAAGCTGTTGTGTCCGAGGTCACGGCAGATGGTGCTGAGAGTGAATTACACCTTACCTCCTTTTTCCTCTTCTTAACTTTGGGCATTTTCCCCTCTTTCATCTTTTTGGGCTTCTTCTTCTTTTGTTGTTTGAGGGAGTCGCTGTCGGAGAAGAAGCTGTCGAGGGGTGCGAGGGGAACAGGGTTGCGCTCACCTTCTTCATCCTCATCTGGACGCACAGAAACAAAAACATTATTCAATTAGAAACACAGTGTAGTATACTGCACATAGAGAACTTAAGATGATACGTTTGGAAATTTAGCTGATGCTGTCGAGTTTGTCATCTTGTAATGAGCCTGATTCTTTCTATTGACAGATGCAGCTTGGCTTGTGGTGGAACGATAAGTTCATTAATCTGATAATTAAAAATAAAATAGACAACAACTTTGTTAATTCATTAATTGTTTAAAGGAACAGTGTGTAACATTTTGGGGGATCTATTAGCAGAAGTGGAATATCATATTCATAACTATGTTTTTATTAGTGTATAATCACCTGAAACTAAAAATCATTTTTGTTAGCTTAGAATGAGTCCTTTATATCTACATAGGGAGCGGGTCTTCTTCACGAAGTCTGCCATGTTGCACCACCATATGTTTCTACAGTAGCCCAGAACGGACAAACCAAACACTGACTCTAGCGAGAGCCTTTTGCATTTTTACGTTACCAGAAGGCCACTGTAGTTCGCCGACAGGCTTGTGAAACTGGTAACACGAGCTGCAAAATTGTGGTACCGCCAGCCGCCGTCTGACTTCCGTTGCTCCTAAAGTAGTGTTATTATGGTAAGGATGACCTCTGAGTGAGGTGAACGGCGCTACCACGGTTTCGCACTCGGCGGCTCACGTTACCACAGTCTTGGAAAGGGAGGAATGAGAGGAGGGGTACTCAGTTGGTTGCAATCTGGAACCACACCACTAAGTGCCGCCAAATCTCACACACTGTTCCTTTTAGGTCATTTATCAAATAAAAACAGCATCTAAATTGTAAGTATTTGCATTTTTTCTCAGATTCATGTTAGTGTAAATTGTATATCTTTGAGTTTTGGACAGTTGATTGGACAGGAAAATTGTGATGAGAATTTTCTGACATTCGATAGACAAAACAAGTAATCAAAAAGACAGAAAGAAAGATGGATCGATAATGAAAATAATCATTTGCTGCAGGCATAGTATACTGTGAAAATACAGCAAAGCGAAAAGTCAGTTGGCTTGTTTTTGAAAATAAAAATGATGAATCGTTGCCAGACCAACAGGAGCACTTGGCAAAATAAACCTCATAATCACACATCATTGAGTGTGGATCAACTTTACCCGTCAGAGCACAAATAGATGGAGTGCCTGCCCTGCCGCTAAATGGGAACTCCCTGGAGGACCACTGAGGTATACTGAGCATATCTTCTGCCTTTAATGCTTGCTGGGACTAAAGCGACCTGCTGCTGGTTGTCAGCTGTACTGTCTCAAAGCCGCTGTGTACAAACATGCTGACTGCTGAGCGCAGCTGACTTCAGTGATGCCATAGTGGGTCACAGAGGAGTAAGTAAGGAAGAGAGACAGTCCCAAACAATACATCACTATAAAGAGACACGGAGAAATACACGCAGGATGCAACCGCCCCGTAAAGGTCGATCTGATCTCGTTCGCTTTCTCCCGACTGTCTCTCTGTTTCTTTCACCGTCTATCTATCTGCGCGTCTCCCTCGCTCTCTGCGTCTCGCACAGACAGACTGGAGGGCATGAAATATGCAGCACATGTATCAGAGTCAATCAGCCAACACTAGCCCTGCAGTCTACCACTCCCCTGGGTAGCTGGAGTGAGAAGTTGGGGAGGAGGGATTCCTGTGTAGTAGACACACAAACCTCACCAACCGCTTATCCTCTATTTAGCAAAGCTAGCAGGAGGCACCCGACGCACACACACACACATACAGTACACCAGAGGTTCTCAATCTTTTTTCAGCCAAGGACCTCTTACAAGATAGAGAACATACCGGGGACCCCTTCATCAGTGGTATGGTGGAGGGTAAACGCAGGTATATGGAGTATACCCACTTCTTTTTCTGGCGGTTTACAGTATAGGCTACCCGCCTATCAGCCAAAAAGCCATTGGCATATATAAAAGAGTATACCCACTTCCTCCTTGGTTACCTATTACCCGTCTACATTAGTATAACCCACCTCATCAATGACCACTACACCGCCTTTCACCAATGTGGAAGAACAACACAAGAGAAATGTATTAGAAAGATATTAGACATGTATTAAACATATTTGCAGATTGTAAGAGTTAGAGATTTGTTAGATTAGAATGTAATCTATGAAATGTTATACCAACCCAGTACTCAGAAAGATTATTGGCATTGTATGTTTCTGCAAACCACGGGACACGTTGAATGTCGAAGTTTCTGAACAAAAAAAAAGTTTCATACCATATCTTGTATCACGCTTGCGGAAACGCACAACGTCACGTGGTTAATGTTGTGAACCGACTGGTTAGGTTTATGCAACAAAACTACTACATTATGGTTTGAAAAATGATCATGATTTGTGTTGAAATAATAACGTAGCAAGATAACGTAAGAACTGTAACAACGTAACTACCGTAAATAAACAACAGACACCCTTAACTGACTTTCTTACGTAACGTTATGTAACAACGTTACCTAAAACGTTACGTAAAACGTTAGGTAAAACGTTACCTAAAACAACATAACCTAAAACAAAGTTACCTACAACGTTACCTACAACGTTACATAGCACAACGTTACATAGCACAACGTTACGTAGCACAACGTTACCTAAAACAACGTTATCTAAAACAATTTTACCTAAAACAAAATATATATATAACAACGTTACGTATAACAACGTTACGTATAACAACGTTACGTATAACAACGTTACGTATAACAACGTTACCTAAAACAACATTATGACCGAATGCAAAAACGTACAATGCCAATATTTTTCCCAAGCGACTGGGCTGATTATGGCCTACTGTAGATTTAAAAATATAAGTATTATTCGTAAAACTATGAGGCCTTTTGTAAAAGAAAATGACATCATGATAATTTAAATGAAAGAATCTGAAAACTTTTCAAAGACCCCCTGGCAGAGTGCCACGGACCCCACTTTGACAATCATTGCAGTAGGCTACATACATGCTCGTGACTTCAAAGCTTTAATCAGTGGCAATGTCAGGCTCATCGTGTTTCCTTTGACCACCAGATGAAGTGTGTCACCCTCTTTAGTGCTAATTGGGGCTAATTTGTGCATTTACAGCATTAAAACTCCACAGACGTCTGCACAAATTACATTATTTAAAGGTAAGTAGCTGATTAAGCCAGCATAACCACTGATGTATTCAGTGTCACGGAAATCTACCTATCTATGCTTTGCCTCCTCATTCCTTTCTTCTGCACACAGATCCACATGCTCCTTTATTTCTCTCTTTCTAAATAAAGCCTTGAGTTTATGTATTCAGTATCTCAAACAGGGAGCTCTTTTATGTCTCAGATGTATGTGAGTCGCCTGCCAGGCAAGCCTTGCATCTCACTCAGACAGACGCACAGATGATGACATGGCTCAGATGCAGATGGAGGCGGCGCTGGATTACAGAGAGCACACAGGCCGTCACTCTGCACGTCTTCCTTTCAATGACTAAACTATGACTGACAGGTTGACCACACATCACACATTAAATACACCAGATGATGCCGGACTGTGTGTCCCCCTTGCTCTGTTTTCTGTGCAATAAATCACTCAAACTTGACAGTGGTGATGCAGTGTTACTGAGGTAGGTTTTAAAAGTTCAACTGTATGCAGCAGACCAGACTAAGTCCTTTTTAGACGTGGTAGCGGCATGCTAGGGATGTCAGTGTTGGTCTGTTGATCGTTCAGACCATGACTTTGGTCCAGACTGAACTATCTCAACAACTACTGGATGGATTGCCATGACATTTTGTGGAGACGTTCATGCTCCCTAGAGGATGAATCCTATAGGCTACTGGTGTTAGTGATTCCCCTGACTTTGCCTGTAGCACCACCAGCTGGTCAAAATGTTCACTTATCCTGTGAAATATGTCAACATCTACTGGATGGATTGGCGCAACATTTTGTGCAAGCATTCATAGTTCCCAGACGATAAATCTTAATGACTTTGGTGATTTGATGACATTTCCTTTTCCAGCATCAGGTTGACATTTGGAGTTTTGAGTGAAATATCTCAACAACTGTTGGATGGATTGCCATGGAATTTGGTACACACATGATGAATTGTAATTACTGTGGTGATTATCTGACTTTTCCTTCAGCGCCATAATTATTTGCCCAAAAATTGGGTTAATGACCACATCCCTGTAAAACCATCCTCAGCTGTAGCTACATTGTGTTTAGTGCTAATTAGCAAATGGTAGCATGCTAACACGCTAAACTGAGGTAATGAACAGATGCTAAATATCAGCATGTTAGCATTTAGCTCAAAGCACCCCTGTGCCTGAAAGGAACAGTGTGTAATACTTTGGGGGGATCTATTAGCAGAAATTTATACTTATTCATACTATGTTTTCATTCCTGTATAAACACTTGAAACTAAGAATTGTTGTGTTTTCGTTAGCTTAGAATGAGCCCTTCATATCTACATAGGGAGCGGGTCCTCTTCCCGGCCACCATGTTGCTCCACCATGTTTCCAAAGTAGCCCAGAACGGACAAACCAAACACTGGCACTAGAGAGAGCCTTTCTGGTTTTTACGTTACTTGAAGGCCACTGTAGTTCTCCAACACGCTTGTGAAACTGCGGTAACGTGAGCAGCAGAGTGCAAAACCGTGGAACTGCCAGCTGCTGTCTGACTTCCGTTGCCCCTAAAGTAGTGTTATTATGGTAAGGATGGCCTGTGAGTGAGGCCAAGGCGTTACCACAGTTTTGCACTCGGCAGCTCATGTTACCACAGTCTTGGAAAGGGAGTGAGTGGAGGGGTACTCAGTTGGTTGCAATCTGCAACTACACCACTAGATGCTGCCAAATCCCAAATCCTACATACTGTACCTTTAAGTACAGCCTCAAAACTGTGATAGACGCAAAAATACTGAACACTTATACAAATGGTCTCTCAGTAATGCACCTCATTTATAGGCAGAAGGTGTGACAGCAATGCAGTTGATTGAGAAAAAAAGATGTCTGCATTTAGCACCTGCATAGCCTTGTAATGTGAAACCTGCCTACAGTGAATGGCCTGTGAGGTCCCCAAAGGGAAAGCCATCAGGGGAATGATAATCTTAGTGAGTGGACCGGGCTGTGCCAGGTGTTGGAAGGGGGGGGGGGGCTCAGTCATGTGGCACAGGGAGGTCTGGCACCAGATTCTGCTAGAAAGAGGACCAAAGCTCCACTTGGCAAAAGAGCCTTCTGTAAAGTGTGGACGGATGGCACAGACACAGTCCTGACCTTCCTGCAAGGGCTTGGCCACCGGACTGACCCATTAGAAGGGAGATTCATGAGCGACTCCCAAGTGAGGAAGCTAGAGTTTACTGGAAAGCACATTAGCCCTTTCTCTGTTGGCCCCCTTGTGGAAATGCCCACTTAATGTTGCCCAGCATTACTTCCAAAGGAGGAGGGGAAAAAAAGAGGCATAGCTTTTCCTCTCTTCATTGATCAAGTGCTTACAGGCCTCAAACGCCTTCAGACAAAGACATCCATAGACTATTATTAGAAATTGTAATCATCAAAGTGATGGAAGGATAAAGACCAAGTAGCACCATTAGAAACACATCCATCATAGACAATATATGCACAAGTTCCTAATGCATGCATTATAAAGCAGATATGGAACAGACTAGAATGCTGCACTGCTCATCTGCAAATACACATTAAAAAAAAAAAAAAAAAAAGCATCTTTCATGCACAGGCTTCGTGCACGCGCAGCAGGAAAAAATGGTGTCAACTTTCACAGCGAGAGATCCAAAAATAGACCCACTTTCCAATTGGGGATAACATTTGTAGGCACACAAAAGCCCATGATAATCTTTCAATTTTAGGGAAGAACAAAAACAATTAAAACTGAAAACACAACGGAACAATCTGTGACAGTGTGAGCATCCCGGAGTGAAACAAAGGGAATTAGGACACTTTATGTGCCACAACAAATAAAGGCTGTGATAGGATAGCTTTCAGGGGTCTGATGAAGTTCCCCCCCACCCCCCAGGACGTGCTTCTACATTGTTGAGTTTTAATTGCATGGAGGCATCTTGATGCCGTGGAAAAATCTGACCTGGATTCCTGACCTTGTCTGTCACTTTGATGCTTGTTGATGGGGTCGTAAACTGTCTGAACACTGCTTCCTGTATCTGCAGCATAACAATGGATGTGCAACACTATATAACGGTCGGATAAAAACACACATTTACCACCGTTGCTGAAAACCATCATGAATATCTTAATTTATCAACAAAAATCTTCATCAAGACATATGCATCATTGTGAGTAGTACATAACCCTTTGCTACATAGTGTGTCGTCATAAGGGATCACAGTGTTAAAGAGTTCCTTTGAGATGTTTATAGCCAACAACATAAAATACAAAATGAAAATCAAGGCACACTTAAATCAATTTCGACTGACACATGAAAATGTTTTTGATTTTTCAAACTGCTCACTTAATCTTCACTCACCTGCCATAATCAATTGCACCTTTCCTCTCATGTTGAACCAACTACAGGGTTATTGGGGACACGCATCATAAGTGCTTGTGTTCTCCCTCAGGCTACGGCTGGCAGTCATAGATGATGCTTCGACTGCTCAACACTCCTCTCTGTCTCTCTCTGACTGTCTGTTTGTCTGTTTCTCTCCATGCTGCACACCATCCAGTGCAAGCCTGGTGGTATTAATCTGGCTTATATGGAAAAACATTGTGCATTTATAGGAAAATGGCAATTTTCTAAAGCCTATTGTTTGATAGAAAATCATATAGAAATAGACAATGATGTGCCGATGATATAAACCAGGGGTCTCCAACCGTTTATCCTCTGAGAGCTAATTTAACTAAATGAAAGTGGCCGAGAGCTACACATATTTGACATTATTAGTAACATTTATTCAAATCGCTGAGCTCCACCCTAACCAGCTGAATAAGCTTCCTTTGTGTGAACATTTTGACATCATCAACATCTTTAATTCAGCAGCATTTGCATGTTTTTTTTCTGTATGCATTTCTTTACATTTTCAACGTGTCAAGCTCACACTATTAAATTCACATCAGATTAATGTCATAGAAAACAAAACAATGTTACTTATTTTACTTGTCCTGTCCACACATCACTGTATCACATCACTTCACATTCCCTTCATCATCTGTAGTTCACATGCATGTATTGCATGCATTCAGTGTTTTTAACCGTTAGTGAGATGACTGGCACTGCATGGAGTCAACGAGAGAGGTGTATGCTGGAGTGGATCCACTTAGGTTCACTCTTCTGTGTCATTTACATGTTTATCTGTCAGTCTTGTTCTGAACTTAGATTTCATGACATTCAAGACAGCCAGCTGGGCCGTATCGCTGGAGTCAACCGACTCATCACACTGGATGGAAAAAACATTTGCACCTGTCCATGTCCCCTTCTCTGTTCATAGACTGCTACCAGCCGGAAAGTCCCGCGAAAAGTTGCCGTGTACTTTGGTGAAGTGGCGCTCGATGTCATATCTTCTACCCACTGACACACACACTTGTCATTCACAAAAAAAAACCCTGTGTTTCCCTTTCCTCATGAAAATAGTATGTTTTTTTCCTTTTCTTGACCTGGCTATTTTCCGCAGTCATTGTCAAATCTGGTGTGTGCTTGCTAGCCTGCTAACATCTCTTAATTTTACGGCGTCACTGATGTAACCAAACAGGCAGCAGCATAACTCGTTTAATTGACAGCTGCTTGTCAAATATTCAGTTTGTGTCAGAAGGGGGCGGGATGTCTGTGAATTGGATTGGATACAAATTTAGGTTTACCAAGTGACTTTGTCTTATCAAATTTGTTTACATATTCTTTGAACCTTTAGCGAGCCACTCAGAAACGGGTCGCGAGCTACTGACAGCGGTATAAAATACACCAGCATTTGAGGCTCAAGACCTTTATAACGAGTAGGAAAAATGAGCACTGAGAAATGCACCATGGCAACCATGTTGGTGAAAATCATTCATTCATTTTCATAATTTTGTCCCAATACATATCGCTGCACCTTTTCAGGAGATAATGCATGCTACTTTGTCTTTGTTATGTACTTTTGTGTAACATATTATCACTCAGCAGTGATTAGAGGCAGACCCATGGCTGGAGACAGCATTGCATTGGCTTCTTGTAATCTCACCTCTCCTTTTATACACAATCTATAGTTTTAACCGTGAAACTCGTCCACATTGTGGCGTGAGAGGAAAGTGGAGGGCCAAACAGCATCTTTTAGGTGTCGCCCCTTGATACCAAAACATCAAATCATCTGATGCTCAGAGCGAGCTGCAAGGAAAGACAGGAAATATGAATCTTGCAAACTGACACTGTGGCATGAAGATGCCTGGTTATTCTGCACTACATCACCTCAGCAGCCTCTGATACACTGGAACAGATTCATAGCAATTTAGGGCCTGGTTTGGCTGAGATATAGATTTTGATGAAGCCAGCTCCTGGCTGCATGGCACATTACAGATATCTCAGTTACATGTCAAAGGCATGGCAGCTCTACTTTTAAACTAATCCCCACCATTGGTTGTGAGGCAGCAGCAGTCAAGAAAATCTAAATCTTATAAGAAAATGTCATTTTAGTCAAGTTTAGAGCTGTCCCGAATACCATTTTTTGGGCTTTGAAGCTTCGGAGAGTAATATTTGAAGGTATTCGAAGCTTTGGTGAATAATATTCGTAGGTATTCGAAGCTTCGGAGAGTAATATTTGAAGGTATTCGAAGTTTCAGAGAGTAATATTGAAGGTATTCAAAGCTTCGGTGAGTATTATTCGAAGGTATTCAAAGCTTCGCTCTGTCTGTCTATCTCCATTTCCATCGTTTCAATGCCCGGGACACCGGGACAGTGCTCTACACACAGCAAACATATAGTATATGATGGGATATCTGTCTGAGAATAACTAATAATAATGAATGTTGAATATGAATAATGACTATTTTTATGAGATTATTCCTTATTTCATGGGCTATTTGGGGGTTTATACATCACTATTATTACATACTTTTATTAAAAAAAAAACTAAAAAAAAACTGATGAATTCGAATAGTGACTTGGAGGTTGAATACCATGGCAACGGTCGAAGCTTGGAAGCTTGGAAGCATTCGGGTCAGCCCCAGTCAAGTTACTGTAAGACTATGACTGGGATTTCCCTAACCCGCCCTAGGACATAGAATCACTGGGTGCATGGACACCTGCCATAAAGTAGGGCTGTCCTCAACCAAAGAAATCATTTGTCGACTAACAATCATACAATATTGTCAAGTTTCTCCACAAAGAATCACACAAAAGCACCACTTTAAATCTTGTGCTTACCAGAGATGTGCTCATGGAAAGAAGTCATTCAGCATGAAAAAAGCATTAAAAAAAACGACTAATCGACTAAAGAAATCTTATAGTTGATGAAGACCAAAACGACCGATGACGGGGGCAGCCCTATCATAAAGACTGACAAACGTAACCAAGAGAGCCAAGAGAAAACAAAATGACCACAATTTGGCAGACTCTTTGGCTTCTTGTGGACAGGTCATTAATTATGGGGATCCTACCATCCCCTGTGCCTTGATTAGTTTTTAACATTTTTTAATGAGTGAAACTGTCATGTATATACACACATTATTGGTTCATAGCCAGAGTGGTCAACTGATTAATTTCACAGCCATAATAAGAAATATTACACACATTTGTCTTGCATGAAGCCTCCATCATGAATGAGCTGTGTGTGTGTGTGTGTGTCAAGGATGTGGGTTACAGTTAATTCCAGTTAGTGCACGACCTACAGCTGAAGGGATGTTGATGACCCCAACCATGAACACCAACAACCACCACCATCACCACCACCACCACCACCATCATCACCATCACCACCACCACCACCATCAACAGTATATACACAGGATCAAGGCTGAAGGCACCCCTTGATATTAAGCAGTGTTTACTGTAGCCTATACACGTGGCTTTCACACCTCTGCGGCCATGCAGCAGCAGAGCTGGAAAAACATTTAAAGTTGTAGCAGAAACAGAGGTGCATCATCTCTATAACAAAACACGGATGTTGTCACTGTATACTTAAAAGCATATGCACACTGAGAGACATCATCACATAAATAGCAGAGAATAAATGGCATGGTTTTAAACAGCACTCTGATGCAAACTTGTGTGTTAAAGGTAAAAAAGCATAGACTTGGCATGCATGCAGCCTGGAAAGAGAAGAAGCAGAGCGCGCACAGAAAGCACGCACAAGCGTCTCCATCATGCAACCCCTGAAACCAGGCTGGATGTGAGAGGACAGCCTGGAGGCAAATCCACCCCAAAACGGTCCCACCTTTTAAGACACTATAGGTCGTGCACAAAAATAATAGCATGACTCTGCTGCTTATTGCACCCCACCCCTCCTCTCCTCCTCCTCCTCCTCTTCCTCTCTGGTCTGAGGAACGCAGGACAAGCCCTTTTCCCCGCATTCACAAGGCGTAGCGGCGCACTAAAATATAATGTGAAGGACACCCCGCCTCCTTCCCCTTCCTCTCACCTGGCATATCGTCTTCAAAATCCATGTCGTCCTGTCCCTCGTCTTCATTACTCAGCGACCCCGGCATCTTTATCTCATAGCCCCCCTGAAGCCCCTTTTTTTAGGCTGAGAATACTGAAAGTTAACCCTCCAGACGCCGCAGAGCACAGGCTCTTTCTCTTCAACCCAAAAAAACAACAAGCTCAGTTAAAAAAAAAAAAAAAAAAATATTTGCAGTGAATCTTGGTGGGTTTTCATTTCCACGAGTAAAAAAAAAAAATAATAAAAAATAAAAACATGTATTTCCCACTGATCTCTATCCAGGTCTTCCAGTCTGAAAAATAAGAAAGACAAAAATGGAACACACATGCCCAGATTGTGACGTCTGGTCTGTTGCCATGACGATGCATCCCATAATTTTCACCCACAACTAGTTAGTCATGCTCTCTTAGTTACCACTTTAACTAGTAGTGTGCAGGAAGAAACAGACGCCATGTGTGCAGCTAATAAGGCGGATAGAGAGTCCTGCTGCTGTCGCCTGCTGCACATTTCCGTGCAAAAGTCCCGAGAATAGAGACAGAAACTTCTGCTGCTGCTGCTGCTGCTGCTTATTCACTCATAACCTTTACTCTACATATGAAGCCAGGATGTAGGAGGATAAAAACACAATCATTCATTCTGAAGGGGAACATATATATGTTAATTAATATATATATTAAAAAAAATCTAATTTAGACTTTTAATTAAAAACCTAATACTCAAAATCTGTGACTTTATTTTGCAAACTTTCCACTTTTTCCAAGACAAAAAAACAATAAATACACACAAGTGTAGCCTGATGACTGCATGCTGTGAGAGGAGTCCTGACTGCCAGTGGTCTAAACTGTTGTCAAGGTTACCACAGCTGTAACACAGGATGCCCCACAGAGAGCTTCACCACAGAGAGCACACCGAGTTTCAACATCCCTTAATGTACCAAAAATACACAAATCAAGAGCTGGAAAGTGTCCCGATTGCACCACGCTACAGTGGAGATTTATTTTAAATTATTCCCATTTCATTTAATTGTGGCCTGTTTATTAATTGTTGTGTTTAACCTTTTCCAATTTTTTTTTTTCTTTTGCAGACAAGGCAAAGGTCATCTAATGAAATGTAGAACTTAACTCAGTTTCCCTGACATGAAAAGAAAAAAAAAACACCCGTTCCCATGTTGGTCTTGGTCATACGAAAGGGAAATAAACAAAATAAAAAGATTATTTAAAAATAAAATAAGAATAATAAAGTAAAAATTAAAAGAGAAATAAATACGAATAATAAATTATAAATAATATAACAATTAAAAAAAAAAAGAAAATAATAAAATAGAAAAAACATCTCTGAAATCACATACTGGATTTAGCTTTTCAAAATAAGGAAATTAAGAGGGTTGTAGGAAAGGAGTAGTGAAGATTCCTCTCCTCTCTCCCTGCTCCGCAAGCTCTGTTCAGAAAACAGTCAGTATCAGGAGTAACTAGAAGTGCACTCAGAGAGCGCAGACCTATTCAATTCAACTATCAGCGGTCAAAATGTTATGGCTGCTCAGTGTATTAAATACATTATATACTGGAATTGAAATTCCTGTTGATTTCTTAAAATTGTATTTACCAAGTTGCTTGGTGTACATTACAATTAGTAAATTTCTATCTATGTATTTATTTGTTACATTTTGTTTTACAAAGTTAGGAAAGTAATGATTAAGTCAAGCCTGTTTCCCTCCACATAAAATAATGATCCCAGTCACTTCCACACAGTGAGGCACACAGATCATTAATTAAACTAAACTGGAATCGGCCGATAACCAAAGCTCAGGAATCGCTACTGGGACTGAAAAAGTTGAATTGGTGCATCCCTCAGGTAAAGGTACCAAAGAAGAGAAAAAAAACTAAAATAACCTTTTATCGTTTATTAGGATTGTATTAATTGTTTATCTAAAAATAAGGATAAGGACAGCAAAGCGTACAATGTTATTTTCATATCTCTGGCATGTATGTAAGCCATGCTGGGTGTGATGCCCAGAAAACTAAAATTAAAGTAATTAAAACCCCAACACAGATTTTCTTCTCTTTTGAAATTTTATTCAAAGTGGTGTGAAGTTTAATCTTCATCCTCCTCCTCCTCCTCGTCCTGGTTGATCTGGAAGTAGCGCAGCTCGTAGCTCTCCTTGGTGTTGGCCACGACCCGCAGCCAGTCCCTGAGGTTGTTCTTTTTCAGATACTTCTTGGTGAGATACTTCAAGTATCTGCGAGAGATGCAGGAGGAGGAAGGGGGAAACCACCGTAGGGATATTAGTCAAAAGGAGGTCATTAATCACTTGGAATCTGCACCAGAGAGTTTTTAGGTCTCCGGTCTTTAAATGTGCTTGGACAAACAAATCTGTGTGGACTAAATAATGTCTAACACAAGTTGTGACAAGTCTGATAATAACCTGTAATAATATGCATTTAGCTATAATGCTAAATGCTATAGTGCTTCGTATTTTTATTTTGGATTATTAAGTGGCCCGAGATGACATTATGAGATCATTTCTAATAATAAAAGCATTTTGCAAATGACTTCAAGTATACACAATTTAAGGCGGCGTTGTGTCACTTGCAGAAATGCAGTCTTTGTATATTTAAAAGGACTGAGGATGAGTTGACATAGATTACAATCAATTATCCTGGATATACCAATAGCAACATTTTCATATCATATCAGTCATAATATCAAGTGCTCCATTTAAGAATCAAAGTGGTAGAGTCACCCTCTGGTGGTGGTGTTCATAGCTCAGACAGAAAGAGTTTGAAGTCTTCATACATCATTTATGTATCTGTTTTAGGTCTGTCAATCAATTAAAATATTGATAAAAAGATTGTCCATAGTCATAGTATATTATTTTATTTGTTCAAAATGTACCTTAAAAGGAAAATTTGTCAAGTATTTAATACTCTTATCAACATGGGAGTGGGCAAATATGCATTTTTATGCAAATGTATGTATATATTTATTATTGTAAATCAATTAACACAAAACAATGACACATATTATCCAGAAACCCTCACAGGTACTGCATTTAGCATAAAAAATATGCTGAAATCACAACATGGCAAACTGCAGCCCAACAGGCAACAACAGCTGTCAGTGTGTCAGTGTGCTGATTTAACTATGACTTGCCCCAAACTGCATGTGATTATCATAAAGTAGGCATGTCTGTAAAGGGGAGACTCGTGGATACCCATAGAACCCATTTACATTCACATATCTTGAGAGACTGACTTCTCTTCTCTTTGTATATGTTCTCTTTGTATATGTTTTAATCTACTCAGCACATTGAAGTAGCAGAAAAATTGGGATGAATTTAGGCACCGTCTGTGGTGAAAACAAAAGTTAATTTTAGTCTTGTTTTCTCAGATAACCTTAGTGGTATAGTATACTCATATATATTCCCATGTAGAGTTAAAATGGATTTTGTTTGTGGTCGCTCCACAGCAACATCTCTTTCCTAAAAGATAATAATAATCCCAGTAACTATATCATAACCCCAGACCTTGCTGAGAATCTGCCTTAAAAACAAAAAAAACAATAAAGCACATTTTGACAGGTCACTGTAGGAAAAGCACAAGTGTAAATAGTGAAATTAATTTGCATGTTGGCTCACTGTCACAGCTTACTGGGACAATTGAATACAACATAGTCATCGTCAATGTTATTAGTAACGCTTGTGCGCGGTTTTCACCACCAGGTAGTGCTTGTGAGTGAGTAACAAGATAAGTAGAAGTTGGAGAAGAAGAAGAAGTATTCTTCCTCTATTGTTGTTACCTGTCATAGCAAGGAGATAACTTACAGCAGCAGAGAAAACGTGTAGGCAGACTTTGTTAAGTATGCTATTCACACTTCACACACATTTTTCATTGCTGGAAGGCAGACCTTGCACGGTACTGTGTGTGATGTTGTTCCTCTTTTCTGCTTTATATACTATGTAATTGCAAAATTTCCACCCAGTGAAAGCATTTTTTCTCCAACATTAGAGGCCATTGTGTGAGTGTTGAATGTGGGCATATACGGTCATGGTAGTAGATCGTTTTCTATTTTAAAATTGTGATCCTTTCTTGCCTCAAATGTTTTCAGAAACATTGTGTAGTGTACTGTTTAGCTGTAAAATGAGAAATTTTTAGACCCGGCAGCCATGTTGAGATCAGTTGAGGGAAATACCAAGCACTGCCCACCAGCCGAAGCAAACTTGTGCAACCATGTCATACTAGCTTGTCGCAAAGCAGGCTAAATAACACTCCAACTGTGCGCTAAGGAAAAACTGCCATGGCCATTTTCAAAGTGGTCCCTTGACCTCTGACCTCAAGATATGTGAATGTAAATGGGTTCTATGGGTACCCACGAGTCTCCCCTTTACAGACATGCCCACTTTATGATAATCACATGCAGTTTGGGGCAAGTCATAGTCAAGTCAGCACACTGACACACTGACAGCTGTTGTTGCCTGTTGGGCTGCAGTTTGCCATGTTATGATTTGAGCATATATTTTATGCTAAATGCAGTACCTGTGAGGGTTTCTGGACAATATTTGTCATTGTTTTGTGTTGTTAATTGATTTCCAATAATTCTCCCACTCCCATGTTGATCAGAGTATAAAATATACTTGACAAATCTCTCTTTAAGGTACATTTTGAAGAGTTAAAAATGTGTGATTAATTTATGACTAAATATTAATCATGACTAAATATTTTAATCGACTGACAGCCCTGGTTGCTTCCTGTGTTTAAGGTAGAACCTTTTAAGCAGTTTGAGCTGATCAGGTTCGTTCTGCCAGTGTCATCATATTTGTGGTAAAGGCAAAACTGAAGTACATTCAGTAGACAATGTTATGTTTTTTTTTTTGGTTTTCTTTAAACATATATTTTAGGCTCAGTTTTTCACCCACTGAAGTGCATGTGGGTTGAGAAAATAGCTGACCACAGCTTCCATTAGGTGGCAAACCATAAACCTTTTACAGCCCCATTTGAAGTCTGCAAGGATGAGAAGGACTCAGAGGACACATCTCAGGAGGAGCATCACTAAAATATGGTGGTATAGTAATAAGAGATAATAATAATACATAAAGCTGTTTTTGTTTGGCGTTTACTCAGTTTTGTTTGTTCATTTTATTTTTTGGACAAGTTGTCAGTTTCATAACTGTTTTTTTTTTTTTCAACGGGGACTTTGCATCCTCCTCTCTTTCACACAAAGATAACTGCATATGGCGGGGATTGTAATTACTAAGCTGCTCTGGGACACTTGTACAAACACCTCTTCTAATTAGCCACGTCTGTTTTTGTCACATAGATAGCACCTTTGCAGCATTGCACTGAGAAGGAATCACTGTTGTATTAGAACATGGCCGTGACATGCAAAAACACAGATTTCAGTCACCCGATATTAGGCTCGTTCGAGATGAACTGCGCCTCGCCTGGAAAGTAGACGAGATCAGGCGGCAGCAGCAGGGGGTGGTGACAAAAAGCTGCAGTCAAGTCAGACAGCTTCCAGCGTTTCGAGCAGACTTCAAACATTTCACAGGAAGTCACAGAAAAAAATACTTCCCGTTAGATCCGATCTGTAGGCCACTTGTAGTTTTCAGACCACGTTGGGATTTATTTATATTTGTTTGTAAATATATGTGGAAATGTGCGTGTATCTGGCATTGGATTTTATCCTTTATTATTTTTATGTCCACCTTGTAAAGCACATAATGAGCACACGTTTTGATAAGTGTTATATATAGATAACCTTCATTGTTATAATTATTATTATCAACCACACAAAATATGTTTGTTAACAGATGAAACCTTCATTGCACAACATGAGACTAATATCCTACAATCTAGTGTTAAATCTTACAATTACACAGAAAGTTGTGACTTTCTGCAACACGTGGTGTTTGCTGTGAAAACTAAGAGTCAACCAGCTCTTTGATCAGGCTCTTTGATAATGCCCTGGGTCTTGCAGTCGGTGGAGAGCAACTGCGGCGCCTGGCTCTAAAAGCTGCGGCCGCCTCGATCTCGTGAGGTTATCGTTGCCCACGTGGGCATGACGTCAAAGCAAGTCGGCATCGAGTCGGACACAAATCTAACCGGCATGCATTGCGCGGCGATCGCCGGTGATCGATTCTGCGCAGGCCTGGTTCATCTCGAACGAGCCTATTACAAGATTGAAAAAGGGCTGCATTGTGTTTTGTACCTCTTTGAGAAGGGAACTTCAGAGTTCACTGCGATTTTACTCTTGCTCCTCTCAATGGACACCACACCACCACCGAGGCTTCCAGCTTTGCCGTTCACCTTGATGCGCTCCTGCAGGAACTGCTCCTGTTTAAGTAGAGAAGACACAGCATGTGACACACAACCCCTGAGCAGAACTGAAAGATTTAGCCCTATCCAAAGCACTGACAGGTGACACATTGTGTCCGACATCTTGTTAGTTTCCATTAAAAACCACACTGGATGATAGGTGTCCTTTCCTTATTCCGACCTGACTGTAACCATCATATCCAATGACGTGGGACTGATCCACTGACATGACAGCAGTGTTTGACACTCACAGGGGTCGTGTCTGACAGCTGCTGCCTGCACACTGTTTAACAGTCTCTTATATGTCTGAACTGGTCTACTCACAAAGTTGGCAGCATCCATGATGCCATCCTCCACAGGGTGAGTGCAGTCCAGGGTGAACTTCAGGATCTGCTTCTTCCTCTTGCCACCCTGCTTCCTGACCACCTGTTTTTTCTAGCACACACAAAACCAGAGAGGGTTACTCAATCTCACACCAACATGGACCTTTAAAATAATAATACTCATTTTATTTGTAGAGCACTTTTCAAGCACAAAGCAAAAAGTGTTTTCCAAGGAAATTCCCATCATAAACAACAGAATACACTGAAACATAAATAACTAAATAAAAAACAATAGAATGGGAAAATAAAGAAACAAGCATATACATATTCATAGTTACATATGCACATTTAAAACTGCTAAAGAACGCTTTAAAATCACTTCACATTATGTCAAAACATCCTAAGTGATTGGACATAATGTTTCCAAGTCTGTAGGTGACACATTTTAGAGTAAAGACCTTCATATTGTGTATTAACCATCAAACTAGCGAGGTTTGGTTGCTAGGCTATCGTTAGCTTCGTCGTTAGCAGTTAGCTAACCCAACGTGGCTTTAGTCTAAAACAGTAAACACAGTCTTTAAATAGAGGCTAAAACAACCGCAGCTGCTGTATTAATGTACACAGACCACATACATACTGCAAGAGCAAAAGAGAGGTTACAATATATCGTCTATATGCAGTTTATTTGGTGCTGTTACTACTCACTATCGGAGCCATGGCTGACACATACAGCAAAAAGGAAGGAGCGACGGCTGCGCAGGAGCTATAATACACCGGCCGAGAACTCGATCACATCGATTTATCTGGATTCGATTAAGAAAAGTCTGGATTCCAGTTATAGTGCACTTCTAGTTTAATCCAATTAAATCGCAAAAAAAAGTCATATGTCAAATTTTTTTTAAAAAGTCATAGTATAGAAAGTTAAAGTTTAGTATATTGAAAAGTCATAGTATAGAAAGTTAAAGTTTAGTATATTGAAAAGTCATAGTGTAGAAAGTTAAAATATAGTATATTGAAAAGTCATACTATAGAAAGTTAAAGTATATTGAAAAGTCATAGTATATAAACTTAAAGTATAGTATATTGAAAAGTCATAGTATAGAAAGAAGAAGAAGTCATTCTATATCATGTCGAAAACAAGTCATAGTATATTTTGTCGAAAAAATAAAAAAAAGTCATGTAATAGTATGTCAACATTTTTTTTTAAAGGCATAGTATAGTATTTCTAAATAAAGTCGTATCTCGAAAAAAAGACATATAATATGTGGGAAAAAAATCATTGTATAGTTTATGGAGTATGTTTTTTAAAAAAAGTCATTGTATAGAAAGTTAAAGTATAGTATATTGAAAAGTCATAGTATAGTCTTTTGACATTTTTTTTAAGAAGTCATTCTATATCATGTAGAAAACAAGTCATAGTATATTATGTTGAAAAATATTTAAAAAATCATAGTAACGTTTGTCGAAAAAATTAAATAAAAGTCATAGTACAGTATGTCAAAAAAAGTCATGTAATAGTATGTCAAAAAAAATTTAAAGGCATAGTATAGTATTTCTAAAGAAAATCCTTGCATGATATGTCAAAAAAAATGAATTAAAAGTCATAGTATAGTATCTCGAAAAAAAGACATAGTATAATATGTGGGGGAAAAAATCAGTATAGTTTATCGAGAATTTTTTTTAAAAAAGTCATAGTATAGTATGTCACAAAAATAAAAATTAGTCATTGGATAGTATGTCGAAAAAAAATCATGGTATATTATGTTAATTTAAAAAAAAAAGTGTTACCTGTTATTTTATCAAATGTATTTCAGTATCAAACAGTTTCTAACATTTTTTTGCTCTTGAATTAGAATTGTATATTTTTCTATAATAATTTAATTGCTTTTTTGCAACATAAAAAGCTTTATTTATGTAGCACTTTTCTACAACAGAGTTAGAAGGCATTAAAAATAATGCTTTACGTGACAAGTTGAACGTATTCCTCTTTCAATGTTGCAGTGGATTAAATTATTTGCAACGCTGTGAATTTTCGCCCCTTTCCCTCCAGTCACCATGCCGGCCATAACAACACTGGTGTGACATTAGAAATAGGACAACTGTATTTTTAATCTCCACGCCACAGCAATATTAAATGTCCCTTTTGCACTTTGGCTACACTTGGGGGCTGGCCTGAGGTGCACGCTGCCAGCTGCCTGGCGGAGGGACCCCATCGGCCTACTATTGAAGAGTTTCTGCATTGCTGTCATTCCTGCTGGGGGTAGCTGATAGCACCACTGAAAGGTAAGACAGTGGCTCTCTGTGCTTTCTGCACACTAGCCTGCTGCATTTCCAGTAGGATTTATTTGCTGGATGTAATGCTGGTGCTGCTGACAATGTCTTTGATGTTATTCATTTGGATTGTCACTGAAGCCCGGGCACTCATTACACATCTGACAAGGTAAGAGACAAAGAAAAAAAAAGCATGTTTATTCCAATTAATATCTGACTTTCTTGATCAAAGTGTTGAACAAGACAGTCATCTTTTAGTCTCGCTTATAATAACTGAAATATTTGGATCATAACACATGCCAAAGCTTTTATTGTTTAGTGATGTGCTTTCTAAAACCTGTCACTCAAGTGATACTCTCACAGTTAGTCATGATTCACATACTCTGTTTGCAGATGGCGGGAGGAATCTTCACCAACTTGGATAACCTGTGTAATGTGGATTGTACTAATGTCCACCCACTGGTGTGTCACCTGTGCCATGAGCAGTACCAGGCCCCGTGTTTGTTGGACTGCTACCATATCTTCTGTGCCCGCTGCCTGCGAGGCCGGACCAATGACAGCCGTCTCTGCTGCCCCCTCTGTGGGTAAGAGATAGCAATGTGAGGTTGATCAGGACCAAATTAGGCTGCATAGATTATCAAAAACCTAAACATATGTTCTTTTCCACCACGCTTTCAAAGGAATTATTATATATATTATTATATGTCCGCAATAAGGGTGAAAAATCCCTCAAAATATGAATATTTAAATCAGGTTTCCTAACTAGAAATGGCCGTTGAACACCATGTTTTGGTGTCTGATATCCAAGCCTGGCTATCACACTGATGGTACTAAGCCATAAATCCGCAAACAAACTGAACATATGGTGATGCTGAGTGATGAGCAGGTGATCTCAAACTGCTCAAACACGATTAAGCAGTTTAAATGAGTGTAAAATATCATTTTGCTCCCTGAATCCCCATGGAGGGTCAAATGTTTTGTGTGAAAAGCCAAATTTTTTCCCCAGGCCCCAGTTTTGGGCAGCATCGCCCGAAGGGATTCGTTCCACATAAGTTGATTAGTCGATTGGTTTGGTTCGTGCGGGAGATTTGTGGAGAATCCTATTGGTTTCAGAGAGCATCAAGTCTCTCTGTTTTTTGGTTTTGCTCAGTGACCCATTGCTGGCCCCGGACTGGTCTGTGCAGGCCTGAGTGGCCGGAGCAGCTGCAGGGTCATCCCAGGCTCTGATTTAGTCCTTAGCCCCCAACGCCCAGCGAGGCCAGCAAGTTCCTCTAAGACCAGTCACACAGCTAACAAAGCATACTGGTATTTGGCACCGGTGCCAGCAGCTTAGGGGCAATCAAAAGCAGTCACATGACACCAATCTATTTCATCCCCTATTAAGGAATGACTCGTGGTTACCAGTCACCTTCAGGTCTGCAGTATTAACTTCCCCTCCCCATCACAGCACACATGTATAGAAAAGGACCTGATTATACCAGGAGCTGTTTCTACTGCGTCAGATACAACGTGACACAGATTTTTCTATTCCTCTTGTGTGTGGATGCAGAGAATCAAACAGTGATGATGCATTATTCTCAACTGCTTGTGTCATGTCCCTTAGATACAGTTGCATTGATTGATTGATTGATTAAGTGTGGGTACATTTAACATGCACAAAAAAAAACATACACCATACATCATCTTTGGCAAGGAAAAACTGGCATGGCCATTTTCAAAGGGCTCCCGTGACCTCTGACCTCAAGATATGTGAATGTAAATGGGTTCTATGGGTACCCACGAGTCTCCCCTTTACAGACATGCCCACTTTATGATAATCACATGCAGTTTGGGGCAAGTCATAGTCAAGTCAGCACACTGACACACTGACAGCTGTTGTTGCCTGTTGAGCTTCAGTTTGCACTGTTATGATTTGAGCATATTTGTATGCTAAATGCAGTACCTGTGAGGGTTTCTGGAAAATATTTGTCATCGTTTTGTGTTGTTAATTGATTTACAATAATATATGTATATATATAGGTATATACATTTATTTAAAGCAGCATATTTGCCCACTACCAAGAGTATTAAATACTTGACAAACCTCCCTTTAAGGTACATTTTGAACAGATAAAAAATGTGTGATTAATTAAGATTAAATAATTTAATCGATTCACAGCCCTAGTATTGATACTACATACTTACTACATCTTTGACAACACTAGTGCAGAATACGACACACAGCACCACCATGCAGTGCTTATGAAGTACAAATATTCAATATGAAAAACTAATGTCAGTCACACAGAGAACTGCTTTAAAAATCATCCCCGATGACGAGCAGCTCCTGGTTTCAGATTCTGCTCAGTCATATTTCTACTTTCTCTTAAAACAGTGTTTCTGTTGAGGCTATATGTGTTTGAATTCCTAATCAGCCAGATTCTTTCCACATGTCGACATGTTGTGAATTAAATATAATTATAAAATGATCTAGACAAATGGCTGAACCTGAGGCAACTTTCATTTATCTGACTTACAGCTATTTGACATTAACCTGTGTCGAGGTAGATAATGTGTACTAGTCAGCTGTATTAGTCGAAGTAATGCCAACAGCAGTGCTTATATTCATAGCATAATGTGGTGAGAAAAAATGGAGGCAATCATTGGTTTTATATGGAAATAAGCCTGTGGGCACAGAGCCGCCGTGCTCTGCTGTCTGGGCTCAGACTACAGCGGCCTGCTGCCTGGCAGCGAGACTATTTCCATCAGCAGCAGCAGTCGGCTAACAGCTGCTCACTCAAGAACCATGTAATCTAGGAATTCACTACTCTGCTATTAGTAGAACACAATAGATCCCCGTTGCTATGAAAACTAGATAAAACACGCAGGCAGGACGGGGGAGAGGGACGTTAGCGTCTCTGCAGCTGAGACAAAACGAGGCAGACGGCATTATGGGTAAAACAAACAGGGATGTGCAAATGTTAATGTGACAGAAGCTGGCCACTGACATCTGACAGTTTACAGTCGTCCTTCTCTGCATGATTTGTTTTAACGCTTTGGGTTGACAGGAATTGACATTTCCAAATGAGGACTAGAAAAGCTTTTGTTTGATAAACAATTAGTCGATTAATCAATTAAGATAAAGTGAGTTGGCAACTATTCTGATGGTCAAATCGTTTTCTTTGGTATACATGTTGAATATATTTGGGTTTTAGATTGATGGGTGGATAAACAAAGGAATTTGAAGTAGGGATGCAGCTAAAGATTATTTTCATTATTGATTAATCTGCTGATTATTTTCTCGATTAATCGATTAGTTGTTCGGTCTATGTAATGTCAGAAAATTGTGAAAAAATGTCCAAGATGATGTCTTCAAATGTCTTGTTTTGTCCACAGCTCAATATTCAGTCTACTGTCATAGAGGAGTAAAGAAACCAGAAAATATTAAAATTTAAGAAGCTGGAATCAGAGAATTTGTACTCTTATTTTCTTAAAAAAAAAAATCACTCAAAACAATCAAAATAGTTGACGACTAATCGTTTAATCGTTGCAGCTCAAATTTGAAGATGCCACCTTGGGATCTGTTAAAATATACTGGACATTTTTCACTATTTTCTGACAACAAAATGATAAATCAATTAACTGATAAAGTAAATAATGGTGAGTAGTTTATACTACGATGATCCTGCATTAACTGTCATGTAAAATCTGTAAAAAAACAAAACACCCAGGCTTTAATCTAAATCCATAAATCTGTGTTCACACTACAGTATAAATTCTCTGTTCCTCAGACCAATTATGCAAATTAATTAAAAATGTTCTGTCTTTCAACTTCTACCCATTCAAAGAGCAGAGCTACAACTATCAATTTAGATCATTTATTTAGATGTCCTCCTAACAGGTACATAAAAATATGAATTTGTCACACAGTGTTTGGATCTCTGAGAGAGAAATAACCTTTTAATCAAAGATATCAGAGCGCCATCTTCTGGAATCTCACAAGAATGCAATAAACGATGAGTTAAAGGATTTCTCTTTAATATCATGTATGTTTTTTGTACATTTAGACAACTTAGAATTCCTCTCACGGATTAATATACTGATGGAAACAACCCTTTCACCCAGTGTTTAACTTAAAATGTATGAAAATGGAAGAAAATATAGGGCGATATATGAACATATTGGGTTTTTGACACAACATTAATCAATTTATCAGCATATTTAGTCCCTTTAGATGTGGCTGGAGGCTTCATTGTTCCTCTTGGTATTCCTCAGTCTTCATGTCATTTAGGCCGAGGTCGTCGTTCTGCTCAAACGTGCGGACGTACTTCTCAATAGTGAGCTCAGGATCTGGATCCGGGGCGTACACGTTCTGCACGTAGCTGTTCCCTGCCGGGTCGTCCAGGATGATGTGGACATCCAGTTCTCCCGCTATAATCTGGTCGATCTTCTCCCCGAACGCGTTCAGCTTCTCCACCCGCTCTGAAGTGCCGCTGTCACCGCAGATGAAGGGGTTTTTGGAGACGATCAGGTCTTTGATGTCCATCAGCAACCCCTCCAGGGTGGTGAACTTGCCGCTCACAGCCGCCATCCCCAGCTCGAACTCCAGCTCCGGGATGGCGATGCCGCACGTCTCCGACTTGAGCACGTCCCGGGTCATGTCCGAGATGTCGGTGAGGTGCAGGGTGATTTTGGTGCCCATCTCCTCCGTGCCCCCGCCCGATTTCACCTCGTTGGTCCGGTGGCTGCAGCTGTCGCAGTTGGTGGCCATGATGATGACCTCCTTGAAGTGAGGGATCTGGACGAGCTTCATGTTGGTGGACGCCGGCGCGTTGCAGTTGGGGCAGTTGGTCTTGAAGGTCAAAACCTCACCCCTCATGGTCTCCAAGTCGTTTCCAGCTGGTTCCTTGTCCAAATCGTCATCATCATCTGCCCTTATCCCCAGCTGGATGTCATGCTGAACCGTCCGCTTGAACGTGGTCATAATGAGAGCCTCATCTTTTTGAGGGGCCACAGGATTCTCCACGAAGCTGTTCCCAGACGGATCCTCAATCACCAACGTGAACTCGTCCTCAACCTCTTTCAACTTCTTCAGCTTCTGGATGAACTCATCTATCTTCTCAGCCACCTCTGGGTCCGCTGCCCGCCTCACAATCTGGTCCTGCTCCAAACCAGCAACCGCTCGGTCCAAAAGGCCCTCAACGGTGGAGAGAGCTCCCTTCTGGGTGAAGGGAGGGATCTCAAAATCCAGCTCAGGGATCTTGGTGGTGGCACTGTCTGCTCTCACCACTTCCCTGTTCAAGTCCTGCTTTGTTTTGACTGTGAGTGTGTAACAGACTCCCTGGTCCTGGATGCGTCCAGCAGACTGGATCTCAGTGTTGGACCATCTGCATTCATCACAGTTGAACGAGCTGACGATGACCTCTTTGAAGAAGGGGATCTTAGTGAGCAGTAAACGTGTCGTACCGTTCTTGTGGCAGTTCATACACATGCTCTCTATCTCAGTGGGCAGCCAGTCGTCTCCGTCTGCGCTCAGATCCTTGAACAGACTCTCCCCTCGCACGGTTTCCTCCGAGATAACAGACATAATTCACCGTAGAGTACGTCTCCGTCGATGGACAAAGCTGTTCAGAGTTGCTCCTGCTTTTCACTCAGAGGTGTGTTTCTGCTGGAACTTTCTAGATGACAGAGAGTGAAACGTCACACCGAGCACACCTTAGACTATGTGTTCACTAACAGATTCTTCTTCCGCATCTCTCTTCTTCTACGGTGACGTCTACGTTGACGTCAGCTGCTGCTGCTGCCCCCCTCAGGTTGTCTACAGTACTGCAGGACAATATTTTTAATTTAATGGGATTATTATTTATTATTTATGTTGCACTGCACTGTGGCAGAACTCGTATTTCTTTTTTCTGTTTTATTCAACAGTAGATTATTTTTTTCTTCTATTTTATTTTACTCTTTAGAAATCCTATTTATATACACGGCATATAGTATATATTTATCTTTTTTATTATTGCCCTGTGCTTCTTTTATACCTTCAGTTACACAGCAGCACCGTGCTTCTTTTTCTCTCTCATACACAGCACCGTCCTTTTTAAACCCGATAAAGAAAAACATCTTGTATTTCAATATTCATTTTAGTATTTTAAAACGAAAATAATAATAATAATAATAATAAAAAAAACGTTTTTAAACACCTGTTTTTTTAATGGGACTATTTATTCACATGTTGCACTGCACTGTGGCAGAACTCTTATTTTTTTCTGTTTTATTCAACTGTAGATTATTTTTTTCTTCTATTTTATTTTACTCTTTAGAAATCCTGTTTATATACACAGTCAGTGTATCTTTTGGTCATTTGATTTTCCTTTAACAAAAGGTTATTATATTGGTCATTTGATTAATTTATTGAGTCAAAAAGGGATGAACTAAACTTAAAAACGGGTTGATTTACAGTACTGCAGAACAATATTGTGGATTTTCCTCATCATTCAAGTATTTAAAAACGTTTTCTTTTTAATGGGACTATTTATTCATATGTTGCACTGCACTGTGGCAGAACTCTTATTTCTTTTTTCTGCTTTATTCAACTGTAGATTATTTTTTTTCTTCTATTTTATTTTACTCTTTAGAAATCCTATTTATTTATTTATTTATTTTTTATTTTTTAGATGGATAGATAGTAACTTTATTGATCCTGAGGGAAATTCAAGTTTCCAGCATCACAGATCTGTAGTCCAAAACATTACAAACAGTAAAAAAAGTTAGTAGTGCAAAGTACAAAGTAAAAAAAAATATACCAGATATAAAAATACAAGGAGATGAAGAAAACTGTTAAAACTGAATATAGTGCAGGGTAACAGCTGTGATACAGGACTATTAAAAAAATGAATATAGTGCATAAGAAACTGTTAAAAATGAGTATAGTGCATTATTATCTGTCCTGCAGACCGTCCTCCTTGTACAGATTGGAATTGTGAATTTTAACTTTTAAAAAAGCAGCATGTATGTTTGGGTCCCTTTTCCTCTTTATCTGGACAAATGTTCAGTTGTGAGGCCAGGGCCGGTTCTGACCGACATCACAATGGTTTAAACACAAAAATGTGTTTAAGCCGGCCCTGTTTGAGGCCTCATAGATTTGTCCAGTTGTGGAAGGGGTGCTGTATTTTGTTATACATGAGTTGACTTGTGGTTTTTGTTCAAATTGTTCATGCGGAAATCCAATATTTTAATTCCATGGATCCTTCAATTTTTGACTGTTATTGCTACTTTCTTTTTCTTGTTTTAACTTTGCATGGGAAGGATCTCAGTGTTGCATAGATAGATAGATACATGTAGGTTGGTTCATTTGTCTCTGGAATTTGAGATTTGTGTTGTGTGTATTTTTTCCTTACTGTATTTTTAATTGTTGTTTTAGGGGATGTGAACTAGAATGGGTGTTTTTATTTTTGTACAGGTGCTGCAATCTGTTTTGATTTTAAATCTCTTGACACACAGAAAAGCAAATATGATCGTCCACATTTTTAAAGACACATAGAAACACTGAATAATGATTTAAATAAAACACACACAAAAAAGTTCAGTTACCTTCTTAGAAACACATCTAAATAGTTTTAACTTTAAAACTACTGAAGTATAACTATGTGTGCAATGGAGGTTTCAAGTTTCCACATCATACTTCTGTTCTCAAATTTGTATATCGAACCCTGATTGGCTTCCAGTATTCGTATGTCACAATATCCTGCTTGTGCGTACACATTTTAAACTCAGATTTAAGGTGAACACAAAGAAACTTTCTCCCTTCAGCAGATGAATGTGAAACAACTCTGAACACACATCATTCATCCAAGTGAAGTAACAGGAAGAAAAACACATTTCTGAGTGGAGAGGGACTTTCAGAAAACAGTAGTGCAAAAACTAATCACAGTTCTTCTGGTTACTTTGTTCTTATTTATATTATTCCTGGCATAAGTCAACTTGAAGAATAACAGCTACTTGCCAGTATAACTCATTTGGTGATTGATGTGATGATTTTCTCTGAACAACTCACTCAGGCTGTCTGAATGTGTGTCTTTGCCACAGTTACCCCTCCATAGTAAAAGGGAATAGCTCCCTCCCGCCAGAGGACCGTCTGCTCCAGTTCCTGGTCGACAACAATGCCGACGTTGAGGAGACGGTGCAGTGTGCCAACTGTGACCAGGAAAGTAACAAAAAGGTATGAATTGACAGACAGACCTACATCAATATTCACATTTATAAAAGTGGAGGTCACCCTGAAATTGGGCCTGCTTTTAAAAAACACTGTTCTCCGAGCAAACCTTTAGTGACACGATAACATCATAGACAGATATTGAACACAGGTATTAGAAATAAATGTACACAAAGTTTGGAATCACCTGCCACAGCAGCTTGATTGGGTCCAGTCAGACGGAGAGGACTACTCTATATGTTTGAATGGAGAACGAAACGCTTTACAATGGTTCAACTAGACTGAAAACTGAAAGGGCAGAAAGAGACAAAGATCAATCTGAGCATCAGTTAAAGAAGAATAGAAGGAATAACCAGTCGTTGGTAAAAGAAACTGGAAGCGTTGCATCAAAATGTGTTCAGATTTAAACAGGAACACTATTGGAATATCAGCTTAACATACTATGTACTGACAAATCACAGTTTAAACCTCTTCAGTCTATCACTGAATAGACTGCAGAGGGCCCAAAGAAAAACGTCTTCCCAGAATATTTGGAGCCCAGTTGCACCGTTGTGGTTCAATAATGATCTCAGGTCAGACTGACGCTTTATTCTGGACTGGAAAATGAATCCAAGATCCAAGTTCCACCAGTATTCTCCACTGTCATACAACACTGTGGGGACATCGACTAAATGGATGTTTTGATCATTTAATTCTTCTTCTTTTGGGGCCAAAACTATTTTAAATGTAAGTAATACATTTGGTGTCTGAATTATACTGGAGCGAAGAAAAACATCAATATAACAGCTGATTCTAAAATCAGTGTATGTCGGAAAGCTTAACCAGGTGGTTGGAGGTTGGTGACTCACAATAACACAGAGGAAGAGAAAAAAAAAGTGGACATCAAGTCCCAGAAATCCTGTTAAACAAGTCATCTGTACTGCAGAGAGCACATGTATTGCTTTATGTCTGATATAAAAGAGAAACCAAAGGTTAAACATGGATGAATCCAGCTTTTAGTGGACAGAACGCTCCTTTATTACTGTAGGAGACAGTTTGTATTTGATTCTAAATCTTTTTGACTTAAGGCAGAGAAGTGTACATTGCTGACACCAGAGTGTCTTCTTTTGCAATTCAATAGTCATTAGTCATCTAGGATGTTAAAGCCTCTTTGTGTAGAATGTTTTGTGATTATATAATCTCAAATTATGTTGACAGAAAGTTAAAATTGCTGCACACATAGCAGCTTTAAGACAGGTGTATTTTTCATCAAATATTGCCTTGTCTAGCTTTAAACAATATAAAATGATGTAAGCGTCTCTCCACTTTTAATTGCATTCTTTTATTCGTTATTTTGTCCGTACAGGAAGCAGGGGTGATGTACTACTGTAACACCTGTAGCCAGCCACTTTGCAGCGCCTGCAGGGAATTGACTCACAAGGCCAGAATGTTTTCCCACCATGAGATTGTGTCCCTGGCCAAACGCTCCAGAGCCAAACACAGGAAGTGCTGTGAGTGCCACCTGTAATTTACTCCAGAGGAATAACAGGCCATCAAGGCTTTACTCCACCGGTGTATAGAAGTCCCTCCTGTGCTCTGCTTAAACGATTAAAGTAGTCTGAAAAGCACGATGTTAACACTTAGTGGTAGACTTTTATCAGCCAGGTTGTGTTTGTTTTCTGAAACCTCTTATGTTTGTATTTTACAAACCTGCTCATTGGAAAAAAAACAGAATAACTCTGGCACTCCTGTGGGCTGAAGTTAAAAGACGTCTTTGTCTCCACAGCTCTCCACGAGGAGCCCTACATCCTGTTCTCAAAAGAAAACAAGTCTATGCTTTGCATCAAGTGCTTCAGAGACATGCAAGTGTGAGTCATTCTAAAATTTATGAAGCTTTTCTCTCCTCTTCTTTTATCTTCTCCTTTTTTTGTATTAATTTCTTCAGTAAGTGCAGGTTTAATTAACATTTTCAAGGCTTATTCACATTCCCCTGTTTTTGACATCCTATTGTGAAGGGTTCAACATATTACAGGAACATTTTAATTCTAATACACCCCCTCATTTGTTTATTCCAAATCTCCCCTTCACACATCTTCACCAGAACTGGAAAATTGCTCACAGCTGTATGTATCCCCATCTTAATGAACTCTCCACGATGGAAGAGCAGTAGTGAAACTAAGCAAAAAAAAGATATAGAAAAGTAAAAAAAGATACAGAAAAGTTAAAAAAAAGGGGGGGAAGCTGGGGGAAAAAGGAAAAAAAGGAAGATAGAGGCTTAGTCTGGCGGTAAGACCTTCCAGTCCGTTCTCATTCCCACAGCATCAAATACTGACGCTTTCTCGTGGCCCTCGGTGTTCAAAACCGATGCAAAGGGCACCCTTTTGCAGCGGTATGAGACGCTCAGAGAAAGTGCTGTGGTGATGTAGTTTAAAGAGCGAGAGAGACACACAGGGTATTAGGGGAGGTGGATGGGTCCAACAAAAACAAGACTGTCCTCCAGGAGACCGCAGTTCATGTCCCGTGTGTTATGTTACAGTCAGCTGTTCGTTCGTGTCCCCTGTTCACAATGTCAAGTCTCATTTTCACTGTAAAACATAGTCATTTTAAGCCCAAACATGTTGTTGTTTTTTCTTTTTTTTTAGTAATACTTTATTGAGTATACACAAGAAAAAAAAGGATGGTAGGGAACCCCGTTTCAGAGATTCATTGAGCACTGAAAGAGGCAATAGGGTCAATTTATGTAGAATTATTTTTAAAAAATCTACCAAAAATCCATCTGGCCCTGGGGCTTTGTTACTTTGCATAGCTTTGATAGATGTTATGACTTCCTCTAAGCTTAGTGGGGGGTCCAGAGCCTCAGTAACTCCAGGGGTCTAAGGTGGGGGCCTCAAGACTTTGAAAAAATGAGGTCATATTGGTGATGTCTTACTGTTCTCTGCTCCACATTAAATGAGGTGTTGTTTGTTTACCACAGGGAGAGCCGGACTCACTGCATTGATATTGAAACGGCTTACATGCAGGGGTGTGAGATGTTGGACCAGGCTGTGCTGGTGAGAGAACCATGTCTGTTCATCTACACATTTGGCATTATGAATAATTCAAGCCCTCCGCAGCGGTAACGATATTGTGAGATGTGATGCAGGTGTACTCAGAATTTGTGTGGCTCATTACAATGTAATTTGAATATATAAACATATAAATGAGGAGTATTTTTAGCAATATTTTGAGCATTGCTGAATTAACCTGGGTCAAATATTTTTGTTATTTCACTGCTCATGTTTTTCACCATTGCATATGGTTACTTATATGTTAAATTAACATGAATAAATAGTTCACTTTGGTTGCTATGCCTCAAAATCATACAAGTTGCGGTTAATAATAGTATTTTAGAAAATATGATCTCATTGTAATGAGCTTTAAATAGTGTATTTGTACAGCAAAATAGCCTTTGTGAGTTGTGGTAAATGCTCTGATAACAAATGTGTGGTAGTGCAGTAGCCTACATGGCCTTTCATTGACAGCGAGCCTCCTCCTCCATCTGTAGGTGGTGAAGGAGCTGCAGACTTCAGCGAGAGAGACCATCGTTCTGCTCAGAGCGATGATAGGAGAAGTGTGTCTGAATGTGGAGGAAGAAGAGAGTGCAATCTGTACTCTGTTCAACAGCTTGCAGGTTATATAACGATCCCGGTGTGATAGATTCTCTCAACTGTTGTTTTTTCCCCTAATCGCTCAATGAAAAGAGGAACTCCTGAACACTGACTCGAAAACCACTTGTTTCTGTATCCCATTTGTGCCCAAAGACTATGGGCCTTTTTCTCAAACCACCCCCTACGCCCTCTCCCTACCTACTTCCAGTCCGTTTGTGCGTTTGCGTGGAGTTTAGTGGGGATTAGTGGGGAGCAGAAGTGGGTTGCTTAAACCTCCAACAGCGAGTCTACATCGATGCTGACTTAATGGAACACAAGTTCCGTGCAACTACCTGTGCAAACGTAAACGGCTCAAACTAAGATAGACATTTAATGATGTCATACAGATGTTAACAACCTAAAGGTTACGTTGTATTTAGGATCAAATGTCCAATCTAGAAAACAGTAGACATGTTAAGTTGATTGTAAAGTGTTGTACAGTATGTTTACATCTATAGGGACTGTTGCCAAAAACCAAGAAGCAAACGAGAAGATGTTTACAAAAAAGAAATGCATGGGAGTAAATGTTATTTTTAAAAAGACGGCCTATTTTTAAAAATTGGTTTTATATGTTTTTTATATTCTATATTTATGTTGGTTAAGGTTAGGGTTAAGGGTTAGGGGTTAGGGTTAGAGGTTAGGGTTAGGGGTTA
>CAKAOI010035050.1:0-22784 GCA_916701655.1 Sebastiscus albofasciatus | reverse complement strand
GGAAAATATCGCAGTTTGGGTTTAAATAACTCTTAAAGTGGCGTAACTTAAGTACGGAAGTTACGTGACAGATAAATCAACTTTGACTTCTAGTTAGGTTTAGGAAAAGATTGACTTTTTTAGGCTTAGGCAACAAAACTACTTTGTTAGGTTCAGGAGAAGATCGCGGTTTCGGTTTAAATAACACCTAAAATGGCGTAACTTAAGTTCGGAAGTTACGTGACAAAAGCTACTTAAATAGCTTTAGGAAAAGATCGTGGTTTGGGTTACAATAACCCGACATTTCCTGCTGACTATCACGAAAAAAAAGGTGAAATTTGTGTCTATGTACACGAATCAATACATTAAATTTCATGACTATTTCACAAACTGCTGTGCGACTGGGCTGAAATACAAGCTGCCGAGAAGGATGAACGGTTCAACCTTCTGGTGAAAGGACGATTATCTTTCTCATACAGGCTCTAGTAGATAGTTTGTCCCATTTGATGTCACAAATGGAGCCAAACAAGCAGAAGACAGTCCGAGGTCATAGAGAATCTAAATCATAAGTTACACTCACACACCCAAACAATAGCCTCTACATACACATCATATCTGCTGCAGTTTGTGGTTGATGTTTCATTCATAAATAAGAATAATATTAGATAAACGCATTCCAACAATTTCTCTCTATCGGAGCAACAAGATGTCATCCATTTGTCCCGCTTCTTCTTGTGATACGACGTGAACGTGGCGTTCACCTCCAGGGATTGGAAACCTCTTTGGCTGGTAAATCCCCAAATTCGGTGGTTCATGTTTTCACAAGCCAAAAAATAAATATATAGACTCTCTCCACCCTCCGACTGCCGCACGAACACAGCCGATAAAAACCATTCAGTCCCAATACTGAAAGGAAACCCGGGCCGTTGCCCTCCTGGCTGGTGGAGCACACACCCTCTTAAGTAATTGAAGGGATTTCAATTAATAATCAACCAAAGTCTGAGTGACGCACAAACCACGGCGGCTCAGGTTCCCTCTTCCTGAGCCGTGGATTCACTCACAGAGGTGCTGCTGCTTTTACTAAAACTTCATAAAAAAGGAGGGAAAAGTGGCATAAACACGGGAGATTTAAGGATCCATCTGCTTCACAGAATCAAGGAAAATCCACCTTAAACGCTTTTACGCGGTTACCTTACAAGTGTTGCAATATACTTTTGGTGTACCTCGTCTAGTTTCACTACAGATTATTGACCCACTGCTCATATGGAGTTACTTTTGTTAGTTTACTCTTTGCAAATCCAAAAGTTTTCTTTGTGTTGTGAATCTTTCTAAAGTAATGGCAAGAATGTCATGCTTGACCTGGTGCATGTAGATGCTTTTGTTTAACAATCTGTGATATTGTAATGGGTTAAAAAATGCCTACGATTTTGTCAGCATGTAGCTGCTAGCTGGGCTCAAATAGCTTGTCACTCACTCGTCATAGGTTTGTTATGTGCCCAGGCTGCTTATTAGCCAATATGATGACAACACGTTTGGATTTGCATTAAAAAAAATTGAATTGTGATTTAAATTGTATTTGGAATAAAACATTTTTTGATTGCAGCATCGTTAGTTTTGCTCTTTAATCTATTCTGTTTGATTGGATAATAAAGACACAAAAATAACTCCATATACTCAAAACACAACCCGTCTGGAAGCTGCACATCTGATCTGTTTCCTGCTACAGTGGCTGCAGAAAATGGTCTCTCAGTCTGTTCAAAAACGCATTTCTTGAAGGTCAACAATAAAGTTTTCCACTGAGACTTCTAGAAATATCTGTACGTGCCTTCACATCACTTAAAGTGTGTTTGGCCAGTTACCCACCTGAGTTATAACAACTAAAAACACTATAAAAGCGTTTAAGAGTGGACGTTTCCTTAATGGTTACTAATCTCATTCTTCATCTACTGTAATAAATATTTTGTGTTTCATTTGAGGCACAAGTTCATGCACATAAAATGCGAAAAATAGTTATGTGGACAAGAAAACTAGCTGACACTTAAAAAATATCAGATGGAGCCTTAAAAATCTGAGTTTGTCCCATCAGCGTCCGTCTTCCCCGCCTCCTCAGCCGTGATCAGACTCCTCGATTGTGTGCAGTAAACGTTCAGGAGTTCGTCCCGGCGATCAGGAGTTCGTCCCGGCGATCAGGAGTTCGTCCCGGCAATCAGGACTTTACCAGGATCTCCATGATGTGGTCCAGCTCGTTCAGGTCCATCAGACAGGACTGGAGACTCCCAGCTGACGCGTGGCTGGCAGAACGCATTTTCACGTCCTCCTCCGCCCAAAGCGACACACTGACGGGCCACAGCGAGCCCGCCGCCCAGGCAGAGGGCAGATCCGAAGTCTCGTACATCGATGTGTCAATGTCCTCAAAGTCGTCCAGGGCGAGGTCGCTGAGGTAGCCCATGGCGTTCACTGCATCGCTAAAAGTATTGATCGTCGCAGCAGGTAGTGATTTCTGCTGGTCGGGCGAGCTGTTTGCCTCCTGAGAGGGGAATTCTGGGGACAGTGGCGGAGACAGGTTGTCCTCACCGCCCTCTGCACACCCGGGGCACGTGACCGGCATGTCCTCCCTCCTGATGTCGTCCCTGAGATGGCAGGAGTCGGGGTGAGCGCCGTCGAGGAGTACCTCCGGTGTGCAGGTTCCCACGCCGTCGCTCTGCATGTCCTCCTGGATCTGCCTGAGCGTGTTGATGAGCAGCACGGAGCGACGCAGGCTGAGCTCCATCCCGGCCTGATAGCCCCGC
Organism: Sebastiscus albofasciatus; assembly: GCA_916701655.1. NCBI lineage: Eukaryota > Metazoa > Chordata > Actinopteri > Perciformes > Sebastidae > Sebastiscus > Sebastiscus albofasciatus. The sequence goes on along the minus strand of CAKAOI010035050.1, from coordinate 20,016 downwards.
AGCTTCTCCATGCAGAGGCCGAGCACCAGCTGGCGCTGCTGCAGGTGGCTCATGTCGGGTTTGGACGGAGCCACGAGGAACCCGCCCTCGCCGTCCTCCCCATTCTTCTCCTTCTCTGCAGCAGCTGCAGCATCAGGGAGGGTCTCGGCCTCCAGCTCCTCCAGGCAGCTCCACTTCCGCTTCACACCGCGACCCAACATCGACCTACATCAACACATATAGAGATTACCAGTTACACACTGACAGCGAATATGAAACAAACTTTGACGATAGAAGCTTAAAGGTGATTATTATTTTGTTGGGAGACACATTGAGGATCCCATCCGGCTGCATTACCATGTAACAAACATCCAGTTTATGTAACAGCACCAACCAGCCTACAGCAAACATTGGCTAGTAGTTTTCCTCCATTCACTGACTTTACTCCTGAATAAACACCAGAAAACAAGACTCACAAACAAATACTGCTCAAACTTTACATGGTGGGACGAGTTTTTCTCCATTTAAGATGTTAGAATAGTGAGTAATACGACCAGTTATGAGTCACTGAGAGAGACACCCTGCAGGCTGAGAGACTTTACTCATCCACACAGACAGACACGACTTCACTTAGTTAGACATCATCGTGTCTCAAATGTTTTACCAAAAAAACAACATTTAATGAGAGTTTAACCCCCATTTTAAGAGATTAAAAGCTGCTTAGTGTTATTTAACAGAGAGATGAACAATCAAACAAAGTAAAATATATGATTAAATAACATATTCCTACATTTTTCTTCTCTTTTTAGTAGTAAAAAAAGAACATTAAAAGCTGCTTAGTGTTATTTAACAGAGATGAACAATTAAACAAAGTGAAATATGTGATTAAATAACATATTTTATACATTTTCTTCTCTTTTTAGCAGCAAAATAAGAGATTAAAAGCTGCTTAGTGTTATTTAACAGAGATGAACAATCAAACAAAGTGAAATATGGGATTAAATAACATATTCCTACATTTTTCTTCTCTTTTTAGTAGTAAAATAAGAGATTAAAAACTGCTTAGTGTTATTTAACAGAGATGAACAATTAAACAAAGTGAAATATGGGATTAAATAACATATTTTATACATTTTCTTCTCTTTTTAGTAGTAAAATAAGAGATTAAAAGCTGCTTAGTGTTATTTAACATTAAACAAAGTAAAATATATGATTAAATAACATATTTTATACATTTTCTTCTCTTTATTGGAGTAAAATAAGAGATTAATGTGATTCCATGCTACTTATTTGCCCCCATGAACACCCCCAACCATTCACACACTTCAATGAGGAAAAACCTCATTTTAAGTTTAAGGAGGAAACTTGAGGTTATTTTTAAGTTAATAATAAATAAAAAGGTTTAAAAACTACCTTTATGTGTCCTTGTAAAGAGTCATGAGGTTTGTGAATCCGTCGTGTCTTCGGTTCCTCCACTATAGAGCTCAGGAAGATGAGGAATGCTCGGTCCGTCCACAGCAGCTCCACCAGCTCCAGCAGCGGCAGCGGGAGGAGGAGGAGTCGCTGCCCGGAGAGAGGAGCTCAGAACCGGCTGTGATTGGTCCGTTCCCCCGCTGATCACAGCTCCTCCTACGCCTCTCACGGGGCAGCGAATGTGAGGCCGGTTGTTCCTGCTGCTGCGTTCATGGACACCTTATAAAAATCAGACACAATATCGGAGAACACGTGAGCGGCGAAAGTGGTCAATATGATGGAGGAAAATGTGGATTTTAATTATGAAAATAGGTTGATTTTGTTCAATAAGTGAAAAAGAATGAATAAAAATCCGGATCGTATTGTTAAATACACATAAATATAGACACTACAACTGAAACAGACAACTTAAAGGTCCCGTATCGTGTTCATTTTCAGGTTCATACTACTACTTTTTTTATTTTATATAGTTATATATTCAATTTTGTATCGGTTTTATTAGTCTTGAGCTAAAAAAAATCTTTATAAAGAAATAAACTAAAAATCAAATAATTTGACAATTTTTGCCTTAAAAAAAAATTATTTAAAGGTCCCATATCGTGTTCATTTTCAGGTTCATACTTGTATTTTGTGTTTCTACTAGAACATGTTTACATGCTGTAATGTTAAAAAAAAACTTTATTTTCCTCATACTGTCTGTCTGAATATACCTGTATTCACCCTCTGTCTGAAACGCTCCATTTTAGTGCATTTCAACAGAATTGCGTTGCTAGGCAACAGTTTGGGTCTATGTTTACTTCCTGTCAGCTGATGTTATTTACATACACTGCAACAGGAAATAAACTGGGACACATTTAGAATGTTTATGTTTAAAACCGTGTAATGGTCTAAATGTTGTATATTTGTGACATCACAAAAGGACAGAAATCCTAACGGCTTGTTTCAAACACACAATTTATGACTACGTACGGGCTGTGTGTATTTCTCCGTATATTGAGCGTTTTGATAGTTATGATAGTATTTATATAGCACTTAAACCTGCTTGATAATATAAAAGACATGAAAATCTCACTTTTTATAATATAGGACCTTTAATTCACAGCTTGCACCACGAGTGTTAAAATACTCTGTTACTAAAAGATAAGTTTTATCGGCAAAATGTACTCAAAGTGTCTTATGTACAAGTATGCATTACGCATTTAATCTGTAAGTAAAAAGTAACAATAGCTGTCAGATGAATATAGAGGGGAGTAAAAAAGTACAATATTTCCCTCAGTGGAGAAGCATTAAAAAGTAACATCAAACGGATGAATAGTAACGTAAAGTACAAATACCTCAAACATGCACTTTTTACTTAGTTACGTTCCACCAATGGTGGTTGATAATACTAAAAGTCCCCAAAGATTATGTTTTGTTGCACCTTATTAAAACAGTAAAAGAAGATTCTTAGGTACTAATAGGTTAGTAGCACTTTGAGGACCGGTGTTATGGCTAATGATATCAAAGAATATTGAACTATTTTGTTGTATTATATTGTTATTAATAACTCTGTGCTGTCACTCTTTAAATGTTGTCACATATTCCTTTTTTAATAATACAAGAACACTGTGTTTCTACATTTTTCTGTCTTATAAACCTGTTTTTATGCCAAATATCTCATTACACTTGGATTTAAAAGGTTGAATATAACAGGGAGAGCAAATAGAATGTATAGGAATAATGTATTTCAAAAGTATTTATCAAAATATTAACAAATATCAATATATCAGTGTTATAAAATCTAGTAGGTGTAGAAATTTGCAGTGTGTTCCTGAACGCAGCATTTTAAAGAGACAGATGACTCAGAGAGGTGGGGGGAGGAAGGACGTGACAGGAAGGATGGGGGAGGGAGAATACCTAATAAGGAAACTCTTCATTCACGTTTTTCAGCCTCTTCCTCCCGAAGCTCTCGCAGCTCCACTTCCACTTCTTCTTTCCTCTTCTTCTTCTTCTTCTACTGAACAGAAAGTAAATATTCAACATCACGAACATTATTGCTGACCTACATTGAAAAAACTGCAGGTCTAGTAAAATCCACCTTAAAACCCAAAATGCTGATTTGAGCTCTTTTAAATGTCACATCAGTGCTCAAAAAACAGACAAACTACAAGATCTAGTAAGTAAATCATGACCGTTATGCATGTAGAGGTTAGTTAATGAGGTGCTTGTTGTAAAATAATAGACATTTTTTGTTGTTTTTATGTTAATTAAAGGGACTGATTTTCAGAAATGCTTGTTAACAGCGACACCTGTGGCCGTTAAGTCAACGAAAGTCAGCGTCGGGCTCGTGCTTGCTCGCTCTAAATAGACATGAACGAGCATCGGTCAACACAGTGAGGCAACACACGTCAGCTAAAACCACAATATCACTCTATATTTCAGCTGCTTGGCAGTAATGTTAGCTGACCAGACCAAGGTCTCTCCATGAACATGATTTAGATCTGATCCTAGTGTTGGCTTTTCCTGAATTTTGGTCGGAGACGATAACGTTTCTCTCTGCGGAGCTCCGTCACTTCACAAGCCATGGGAAACCTCTGTTGGTCTGGAGGAGCTGCAGCAGTTATTTCTGCACAAACGTCCACTGTACATTCACTAGATATTCTCAGAGCTACTAACTCTTCTGCAGTGTGTAGAGTGCGCGTATGCACGTGAGAGGTGGAGCGAGACAGTGAGAACGAGCGCGCTGTGTGAGTGAAGGCAGGCAGGCAGAGGAGCAGGGTACAGCAGAGACTCCGGTCCTGGAGACCAAATCTACGGTCTCCCCCGCGTCTACTGGCCGTGGTCGGAGGGCTGGAGCAGGAAGAGTCGACACTGTTTAACAGACGGGCTTCACTAGATATAACTTTGGGGTTTTGGTGCTTCCGTGTAGTTTGTGTTGGAGTCTTGTCTGAACAGCGTAGCCACACGCCAGTGCGCATATGCGAGCGCACATGGGACACCGACCTGGTAGATTTATACGTGTAAAAAGTTACAAACAGTCCCTTTAAGTCCAAACAAAATGTTTTCCTTTGTGATAAATGGTTTTCTTGACCTCAGATCTCAAGCTTATGAGCAGCACCTGCAGGCTGACGTTAGCACTTATTAACTTAATATGAACCCACTCACGTTTTTAAAGGCGTCGCACTCCTCTGACATCAGACAACACATGTATTAGAAGTGCATCTCTTGAAACGCTGCATGTATTTTTGGCATCACATTCACTGATTTCTGTTTAAAGACACAATAGTCTCTTTCTCTAATGACTCGTTCTTTCCTCGGGGCTGCCTTTTCGCTGAGTCACCGAGAGGCCATTAATCTTTAACTATGGGCAAACGAAGACTAGGCGGCAGGCCAACGTGCAGAGCAAGCTTGGATTTTATGAACAAGTCACCCTTTGACAGTTCCAGACAACACTTTATACATGTTTAAGAACATGAAAAGTCTCTCTTCAGCAGACTGAAAATCATTTTTAATAGAATAATTCCACTATGAACAGCTTATTAGGATGCATGAGCTGAGCTGCAGACAGAAGGAAGTCCTGTTCTGTTGAATCCAGCTCTGCTTATCTGATGCAGAATCTCACACTCCAACGTCATCATGTGAGAGCACGTGAGGACGAAGGTCCTGCTGCAGACAGCCGAGTCACATCTAATTCACTTTCATTTTTACTTTATTACAAAGAAATCTACACACAAAAACACATTCAACAGTTACTGTAGGAGTGCATTTGAGTAATGTGGCCAGACGTGGAGATGCATTCAGAGGACAAATTCTACCAGAACTCATTATTTATAGGGCTGTCAAAGTTAACGCGATAATAACGTGTTAACACAAATTCATTTTAACGCTTTTTTAGGTTGTAGTGAGCTCAATTTTAAAGCTAGAGTGAAGATACTGGCATTATATGAAACTAGAAAACCTGATGAATCCATCGGTACCAACCATGTCATACTACCTTTACGTGAAGGAGGTTAAATAACGCTCCAAACTTACGCTAAATGATGGTGAGGAAAAACTCGCATGGACATTTTCAAAGGGGTCCCTTGACCTCTGACCTCCAGATATGTGAATGTAAATGGGTTCTCTGGGTACCCACGAGTCTCCCCTTTACAGACATGCCCACTTTATGATAATCACATGCAGTTTGGGGCAAGTCATAGTCAAGTCAGCACACTGACACACTGACAGCTGTTGTTGCCTGTTGGGCTGCAGTTTGCCATGTTATGATGTGAGCATATTTTTTTATGCTAAATGCAGTACCTGTGAGGGTTTCTGGACAATATCTGTCATTGTTTTGTGTTGTTAATTGATTTCCAGTAATAAATATATACATACATTTGCATAAAGATGTATATTTGCCCACTCCCATGTTGATAAGAGGATTAAATACTGGACAAATCTCCCTTTAAGGTACATTTTGAACAGATAAAAAATGTGTGATTATGTGGTTAACTGTGATTAACTATGGACAATCATGCAATTAATTGTGACAAAATATTTGAATCGATTGACTTCAGATACTTTATAATGAGTGGTTCATTTGCGAGTAATTGCATGTAACTATTTTAATGGATTGTAGTAATGGCCATAATGTTTAATCTTTGCGCTACGTAAGTGTCCGATGTGAAGCCATCGCAGCATAGCGCCGTTTCCTGGGAGGTCAAGTCCGTTAAATTTCTGTGGTTCAATGGCACAAGAGTTGACAGAAATTCATGCCGTCTCCTTTTTCTGGTAGTGATATATTATAGTTAAAAAAATATATAAATATATTTATTAGTTTTTTAACTAGGCAATATGGTATATATATTTTTCTTAAAGATTAAAGTTTTTCTTTAGTATCAGTTTACTATAAATATTTTTCACTATTTTAGTTTCATTTTTAGTTTACTATAATAACCCTGGCACAAACACACACGCATGTAGTCTGTCTGTCTCCTCAGAGCCAAATCTACCTAGCAACTCAAACATGATCTCATTTTGATTGGTCAGAAAGTTATCAACATACAAGAGACGTGTGCGTGCACATAATCATGTATGTCCATACTAACATAGGTTAAAAGTTGAGTGTTTAACAGGCAGTTAGACACATTGAATAAATCTGCCACAGTTCACCTGTTCAGCTAAACTCCCTTCTCTGATGTCATCATGTGCTCCATTGCACCGTACACACCGATTTGGCGTTGTGGCTGTGGAGAGACAAGATCGTAAGATGGTCCGTCTACAGCTCTCTAGTTTTTTGTAAAGACTCTAAATACGGATAAGAACATGTTTGACCTGTTTAGTGTCTTGGTTTCGTGCAGACACTTTGGTGTTGCATTGGCGTAAGTACTAAGGACTTAAGTACCATTTCCAGCCTTATAACTGCCAATTTACTCTAATTCAGATCCGGTCAGAGATCTGTTGCTCTGAATGAGAAGTAACAACAGTGCTTCTACATCTGAACAGTCTCCACTAGAAACTACAATTCAAGAAGAGCACATTAAAGGACCAGTGTGTTGGACTTTGGGAGATGGAATATAATATTCACAACTATGTTTTCATTAGTGTTTAATCACCTGAAACTAAGAATAGTTGTTTTCGTTTAGTCATTTCTCAAATTTAAGTAATTTCTCAAGCAAAAATTGACCAAATATGAGTTTCTCAGTTGTCTTATTGATAATAATCTTTATATTTTTGGGGGGTTTTGGACTGTTGGTAAAATAAAAAAAATATTTGAAGACATCCTGTTTTTAGGACATTTTAATGTGTATTTCTGATTTCATAGACTAATGAAAAAAAAAATCTATTTCTGATTAATATTTTGATATACTAATCAACTTATCGTTTCAGACCTAGTTGATTTACTTTTTATTTTTTACTAAATTATTTAAGTGCTTTTGTAGTTTACGTTTTAGATAAATAGACATGTATCAATAAAAGAGAAGTAACTGATTGATATTTGATTAGATGTTAGAGACATTAATTGTCAAGAATAACTCAAACATCTGCTGGATGCAGCTTTTTCATATCGTACATTTAATACTTTTATGTTTTTTGACTGTGAATACCAAAGCAATCTGCATTTTAAGACATTATATTGGATTCTCGCAGCAGTGGAATGTAACTAAGTACAGTTACTCTAAGTACAAATTTGAGGTACTTTTTACTCCACTACATTTACCCGATAGCTTTCTTTTGGGGATCTATTAGCAGAAATGGAATATAATATTCACACCTATGTTTTCATTAGTGTATAATCACCTGAAACTAAGAATTGTTGTGTTTTCGTTACCTTATAATGGGTCTTTCATATCTACATAGGGAGCGGGTCCTCTTCACAGTACACCTTGTTTCTACAGTAGCCCAGAATGGACAAACCAAACTCTGGCTCTAGAGAGAGACTTTCACGTTTTTACGTTACCTGAAGGCCACCGTAGTTCTCCGACACGATCGTGAAACTGCGTTAACGTGAGCCGCAGAGTGCTACACCGTGGTACCGCCAGCCGCCGTCTGACTTCCGTTGCTCCTAAAGTAGTGTTATTATGGTGAGGATGACCTCTGAGCGAGGCGAATGGCGTTACCGCGGTCTTGAAAAGGATGGAGTGAGCAGAACCACACCACTAGATGTCACTAAATCCTACACACTGTACCTTTAAAAAGGATACGGCTGGTGATATCTATATTTTTTTGTCAACAAATCTCATGAAAAGACCAAAACCAAACAACGACTTGATCCTACTAAAAAGTATCGTGTATCAGAGCCTGATATTTCTTCTTAGAGCTTCATTGTTGTCCAACAACTATTAAAAAACACTTTAATGAGCCACACTGTTGCACTGGAGGACATGTTCCTTCAGTGTAATAAACATGTTGTAAATCTGTGGCTGAAAATAGTCCCAAACAAATACACCATTTACTCGTTTGAGTAACATTTGCTAAAAAACTACAGTGAGCCTCATTAAACTAACTTTGTGATACATTTTTACAGATTTGTCTTCAGTGGAAATGAATGGGCTTGGGGCTGAGTGCCACAGAACAGATAAGGAAGTTATCAAGTATTGAACACAATGGTCTGTTTGTGGATATTGTTAACAATATTAATAATAATACTGTATATCACCAGTCTTATCCTTCAAACCCACCCAAATCCAAAGGTCAACACAAGTCCATGATAAAAACAGTAAAGAAAACAAGGAAATAATAAACCAAATAATACTAAAATGAGTGATCCAACCGACACCACACGATCAATAGTTGCACCTTTTATTATAAAAAATATTTACAAAGATGCTACAATGTTTTTTCCTTAATATAAAAAAATGCATACATTTTACAACGGTAATTAGTCTTTGAAGTTCTAGCTCCCATTCAGACCAGAGTGACATCCTTCAGGAGTGTTGTGGTAAGGTATTAAGCGTGTCGTAATACTGTATTTTTGTCAATACATTTTGTTTGCCTGAGTTAAAATCTCTTCATCACGATGATAAGGAACAATTTTGAAAAAATGCATTTGATTTTTTCCACATCTTTTAGGAGAAAGGCAACTGTTTGCATAAAGGAATTAAAGGACATTTGAGTCGTATACAATCATTTTTGAAACACGTATGACAGAGCTGCATAGTGATTTGAATAGTAACCCGGTTATTATTATTATTACTAATAATAATAATAATAAAAAAATGTGAGGAATAAATAGGTACTGCATTCAAAAACGGAGGGCAAAATTTGGATAAATATAATTTCATCGGGCCTCATGGTTGATTTCGTCAATATGGCATGTCTGTACCTAGATATAATAAATACAATAAATAAAACAACAATAAATTAGATTGGGTTAACACACAGACCTCTTCATTTGTTGTTCTAACAAATGAGAGAAAGAAATATGGCTTCTTGATGCAGTTATCACCCCGGGGTTTCTCCAAATGCTTCAGGAAAAAAAGCTGTTGTTATTATTGTTATTACATCTGTATGTAAAGCAGGGCAGGAAACTTACCTACATTTGTCCACTGGCTACTGTAAACTTACCAGAAACAGTCAAATGTTAACCAGCGTTTGGTTGGTGGCTGGCAGTAATTTCCCTGCCCTGCGTAAAGCTTTTGAGAAAATGAAAGAACAGCGCCTTTTAAAGTGTGACGATGCCAGTCCTGACACCGGTTACAGTCGACTTGTTATACCAAACCATGGGAAGACACTGTCTCGAGTCTGGCTACATTAAAATCTTAAAAACCGCTTGGGAGGGAAAAATAATAATAATATCAAATGATACTTGCAAAAATCCCCCCAGCTGTATAATGCAAAAAATATATTTCTATATACACATACGTACATATACATATATTCCATTCATAATTGCTCAAATCTTTAGGAAAATATGCATTGATTCATAGATTTGGATTTACAATTTGTTCTGGTTTTCTGATGCATGTAGTGTGATGAATTGTTCCTCAGTCCATGTTACAATAAATAGAAATGGACAAAAATGGCAGAGAGAAGGAGCTAGTATGACAGAATGTATGACAGACGTAAACATGGAAAGTACGTAAATAAGAATGCATCATGGTATAGGTAATTATCTTTGCCCTCTCACAGATATTGTCAAGTTTTGGATTTCATCAACAAAGTAGGAAACTAACTGCGTCGCCCCGCAGGCCGGCGTGGCTCGTGAATCCCAAAATTCATTAATTTCACCGCCACTACTTTTACTGCCAATTACATTTTTTTGAATAAAACATGAAGGTCCCAACAGCAGCTGCCGACTTGCCTAAGTGGCCGTTAGAGCGGACTAACTATACCTCTAACAGCGTATCCCAAAATCTACCCGGCTTTGCTGTTAATTTCCCACCTTGTCCCAAAACCTCCCAACAATCTCCACGTGTAACAATACCACATACAGAACATGCACATGTGTACTGTGCATAGTCTGGAAAGAGTCTGAGGGATCAGTACAGGCCAGAGGAATGTTCTGAGTTTCAGGATCCCACTATGATCTCCATGATGTGGTCCAGTTCGTTCAGGTCTGACCTGCAGCTCGAGCTGGAGCTGAGGGCCGTGGGCCCGTGAGAGGAAAGGCTCTCCAGCAGGTCATAAGGCCCCATCTTCGGGGCGCTCTGCATGCCTGTCAGCACCGTATCGAGGTCATAGTAGGACGGGTCCACGTCTGAAAACAGTTCCTCGAGCGCAGGGTCAGGGGGTGGCGCCGGGTGCTTGATCTCAAATGTCCCAAAAACCTGCTCCCCTGTCCTGGATTCTGCGCTCAGGTGGTCCCGGTCTCCCTCCTCTCCCTCCGACACACACTCTTCGCTGTCCTCCTCTTCATCCTCCTCGCACTCACCGTCTTCCTCCTCCTCCTCCCAGCAGGGTCCCATGCCAAAGGGACCCGCTAGGTAGGAGGCAGAGGACAGCTGGGGGGAGACGGGCGACAAAGTGGACATGGTGACCTCTGTCTCCACGTCTCCCTCCATCACCACCTCCTCGGCGTGGTAGCCTTCCTCCAGGCCGACTACCGAAAAGGGCTTCGGGCTCTGCCCGGCCTGAGCCGCCGCGTCCGTCTGCCGGCACAGCACCTCGGTGGCTACCAGGCGGTCCGCGGGGCACTGGGCTGCGGCCAGGGCCTGGGTCATTATCTGCCAGGTGCCGTCCTGGGTCATCTCCTCCTGGATCTGCCGCACCGTGTTGGCGATGAGCACCGAGCGGCACAGGTTCGGCTCCACCAGCATGTGGCAGAGCTGCAACTTGATCAGCGACATGTCAAGCAACGACTGCCGCTGCAGGCTGTAGGACGACGTCAGCGCCCGAGTCGCCACGGATGGAGCCACCGGGACCGGCTCACCGCTGGTGACCGGCTCCTCCCCGGAGTCTGAGAACTTGCGCTTGGTGCCCTTCGGGAACATGTTGTCTCTCTGTGGTGACGGCGAGGAGAAAGAAACACAGTCAATATCCGACACTTAACTGAGCATTAACTAATTTATCACACTGACAAACACACAAAATGCCTACTGTTGTGAATTTCACTAGCTAAGATCATAGTGAAAAAATAAGTGCCATGTAATTAATAATGTAAATGTGTGATGTAATGAGGCTATGTGGTGTAGTATTTGTGTATGGACATGAGGGAGCTAGGGCTACAATCTGCTCAACAGCAGCTGTGACTTTATAAATAAACTCTACAGGTTTTAACTCTTTATGGACTACAGTAAACAGTAAATTGTTTGTTGTAGTTTTTTTCTTAAAGTTTGCTATACCTTTCCTGTTGAGAGGCACAGGCAATAGCAATGCAGCTTGGTCCCGGCTGCAGCGCTTCAAGTACTTTTGTACGAGCGACAAGCAGCTTTTGTTCAGCACCATTTCTGCCCATTTTAGGCCAGTCTGAGGCAAGACTCCTGCTGGGCGGAACAACCACACTTTTAACAGACCACTGAGCCACCGAAAATAGCATGGTTACCAACTAAATGCAAACGCTGCATCAAAGTAAGCACAGACTACAGAGACCTTTGTCAGAAAACAAACACAGCACTCAAGATACATGATCAGTGCACTTATATTCTTTCCCACTGCCACCTGTGATCAAGAAAATATCCTAATCAATAAGGTGCTTTTAAGGGGTAAAAGTGACAAGACAAGTAATAGCATTTACAATATCACAATACAATATACCACCATGAACCGCTAATATTTACAAGGGATATATATCAGGTTTCCGGGTCTACACACACACCACGCTTCAGAAACTAGTAGAACAAGATTTTCACTTTCTCTTCACTGAGGGAGGGGAAGAAAAGTAGAGTCAACTTCCTTATTACACACCGTTTGGCACACAGATGTCTTACAGGAACAAAACAACACTCCTGCCAACATTAAAGGCCCTCTGACTCCCCGAAATAAACGGGATGCAAGTAAATAGGAGCTCTGAACAGCAGCCTGCGGCATTTAATTTTCCACACAGAAAAATAAGTGTGCAGCGTCCGGCTGTGTCTCCTCTGTATAAAAAAAAAACCTGTTGGCAGGGCGTTTGGGTGAATGATTCCACTTCAAATTTCTATTTGTGATACATTTCTTTAAAAATAATCACAATAAGTACAATGAAAATACACTGTAAAAGCATAGCATTAGGGTTTACAGAGTAGAAAGCAAACAGCAAAAGAGTTGTTAACAATTTTACAAAAGCTGCCCACTTTCCTGTGGAAACCAAAATTAAACTAGATGCACGAAACACTGCTGTTATTGTCACAATTCATCTCCAACAAAGCAGAACATTAAATTTTCACCTAAGGCCCTATAATCTGTGCAAACACTGACGCACTCAGGAGTGTTGTGCACGATTTTACAGCCAAAAACTGATGACAAAAATATAACATTTAATCAAACAAGTTTCTAATTAGGGATTGATTGTAAACTCTCCTTTACTTCAGCCTTCAACATGGGGATACTGTGCTTCTTTACACACATGAAAACCTGACATAAAATGAGAAAGAAAGATTAAATTACAGCTACACCTGATTGATCAGATGAATTATATATAACCCATACCAAAAAAAAGAGAAGTGGATCTAATTCTTTGAGTCCTCGCTTGCATAGGGAATAACATTTCCTGACAATGGACAGAATAGGAAAAAAAGTCATTTATGAAAAGTGCCCGAAGATCTAAAATACAAGAGGGGTGAGAAAACAATTATGGACATATGTTGTCATCTTGTGTGGTGCATTTGTGGCTTGGCCCCTGTTAAACAAGAGACACTAGAGAGCACTATCTCCCTGAAGGAAAAACAACAACAACAATGTGTAAAAAATTAAATACAACCAGGAAGACCTACAACCTGAGAGAAAGCACACTGCACAGTGAGGACAAAACAGTTTGGGACATGACAAGTATAGATAAATCTGGTTTTTGAACACCCTATAGTTTAGCATTTTGGGGTTAAATCTCAAGAACTCTACTTGGAGATTAATTTAATTATAAAAAACTTCAATAAAGAGAGTAATATTAGTTGTATATACTTTCTTTATTGTGATAGAGACTCAGATCAGACTGGAAATGTCTTATATCTGGATCACTCTGATGTTGCATCTGTAGCAGACAAACAAACTGTACAACTGATGCAAAAACGACTGAATGTGAAAGGACAAAAATATACATATATTAATTACCAAAATCTCAGGCACTGACATTGATACTATTATAAATTATATTTTTCAATAAATTTAGAGAAATGTTCAAAACTGAAACAAGTACATGAACATCCTCTTGAACAAAATAACAAAACACTATAATAAGACAAAATCGAATATATTAACACCAAGAACTACAACCTGAAATTGAACAAAAACCTTGTTAAACATTATAAACTTAATTATTCATGGTTATCGAGCTATTCTGCTTCCACATCTGTCTGTATACGTTACCTTAACACACACTTTTTTAGGACTATTATCTCTTTACAGTTCACATATTCTCTATGATTTATTTATTTTGCACATTCTTGCACAAATTTTACAGATGTTGCATTTTAAAAACTATATATTTTACATATTTTTTTACTGTAAGTGTGTCTATGCTATATTTATGTTTCTTGACTTCAATAGTAGTTGCTTTTATTTATTCATTTTTTTTTGTTATTAGGGATGCACTGATCCAACTTTTTCAGTCTCGATACCAATAATACCTGGACTTTGGGAATCGGACGTTACAATTACCGATCCAATACCAGTGTTTCAGCTTTTTGAGTCAATATCGGCCCGATATCCAATCCGGTATCGGTGCACCTCTAATTGTTATGCACCAAAACACCGAGGCAAATTCCTTTTATGTGAAAAACCTACTTGGTAATAAACCTAATTCTGATATGCCCCCATCATTTACAGTGCTGCAGGCCTAACTTTAAAAATTAATATATATATTTGAAGACATATTTTGTCTGCTATAGATGCTTAATAGCAGTGATTGAGATGTAGATAATTTCTTGTTATTATTCTTATTAAAAAGGGCCTTAATAGTTAATTTAGTCACATTGTTTCAACAAGATTTAACAAGAAATTGCACATATTTTTTTTACTATTATCTCTCTACTTTGCACATATAATCAGAATTGTGTTTATTGCCAGGTGTAAGGGGTATACACTAGGAATTTGCTTTGGTTTTGTTGGTGCAAATAAGCAGTTTAATAACAAAATAATAGATAAAAACGTTAAAATAAAAAAATAAAAAAATGAAATTCTACTATATAATTAAAGACACATTTTGTCTGCTATAGATGCCCAATTGCAGTGATTGATATCCAGATCATTTCCCATACAATACAATTAATCATTTAAACCTACACTTTCCCTGTTATGTTCTCATTAAAAAGGGGCCTTAAAAGTTAATTACTCACCTATGTTTCAACAAGATTCAACAAGAAAATGCTGACACATATGATGTTCAAAAACATGTCTAGCAGATAGCAGGAAATGAGTAATCAAGTGTGAAAATACTACAAATACTATACTAAAGTATTACACAATACTTAATTACTCACCTATGTTTCAACAAGATTTAACAAGAAAAATGAACCGTTTTTGGACTATTATCTCTGTACTTTGCACTAGATCATTTCATTAGACCATTTCCTGTTATTATTCTTATTAAAAAGAGCCTTAATAGTTAATTTAGTCTCACTGTTTTAACAAGATTGATGATATGATGTGATATGAAGAATATGATTTCCAACTACTTTTATCCATTATAATATATATTTTAAAGACATATTTTGTCTGCTATAGATGCTCAATTGCAGTGATTGATATCCAGATCATTTCCAATACAATACAATCAATCATTTAAACCTACACATCCCTGTTATTATTCTTATAATAAACTTTATAGTAAATTATTAAAAAAAGAACCTTAATAGTTAATTACTCACCTATGTTTCAACAAGATTTAACAAGAAAATGTTGAAACACATGATGTTCAAAAATTTGTCTAGCAGCAGATAGCAGGAAATGAGTAATCAAGTGCAAATACTATACTATAGTATTACACAATAATATATATATATATATATATATGTCAGACAATGTTAGGTAGAAACATTCCTACTGAAGTGAGTATTATTATTATTATGCTAGGAGCCCTGGAGCATAAACAGAACGCAGCCTCTATATTAAGATTAATATATATTTTTAAAGACATATTTTGTCTGCTATAGATGCTCAATTGCAGTGATTGATATCCAGATCATTTCCAATACAATACCGTTATTATTCTTATTAAAAAAGAACCTTAATAGTATAATTACTCACCTATGTTTCAATAAGATTTAACAAGAAAATGCTGAAACACATATGATGTTCAAAAACTTGTCTAGCAGATAGCAGGAAATGAGTAATCAAGTGTAAAGTGTGAAATTACACAATAATATATATATGTCAGACAGTGTTATTAGGTATAAACATTCCTACTAAAGTGAGTTATTATTATTATGCTGGAGCATAAACAGAATGCAGCCTCTATATTAAGATTAATATATATTTTTAAAGACATATTTTGTCTGCTATAGATGCTCAATTGCAGTGATTTATATCCAGATCATTTCCTATACAATACAATCAATCATTGAAACCTACACTTTCCCTGTTATTATTCTTATTAAAAAGAACCTTCATAGTTAATTACTCACACTGTTTCAACAACATTTAACAATATATTTACCTATGTTATTGTAAATGTGTATTCTATATTTACATTTCTTGACTTAAGCAGCATTTGTACTAGTAGAAGTATTTATACTTTTATTTTATTGTTATGCACCCAAACACCAAGGCAAATTCCTTATATGTGAAACCTTACTTGGTAATAAATTTAATTCTGATCATTTACAATGCTGCAAGCTTAAATTTTAAGATTAATATGTATTTTAAGACATATTTTGTCTGCTATAGATGCCCAATTGCAGTGATTGATATCCAGATCATTTCCAATACAATAAATCATTTAAACCTACACATACCTTATTAAAAAAGGGGCCTTAATAGTTAATTACTCAACAAGATTTAACAAGAAATTGCTGAAACACATATGATGTTCAAAAACTTGTCTAGCAGATTGCAGGAAATGAGTAATCAAGTGTAAAGTGTGAAATTACACAATAATATATATATATAAATAAATATATATGTCAGACAGTGTTATTAGGTATAAACATCCCCATTAAGTGAGTATTATTATTATTATGCTAGGAGCCCTGGAGCATAAACAGAACGCAGCCTCGCTTTACGTCAATGTTTCTCCAGCATGGACCCATCCCCCACACACACTGCTCTCTGCTCTCTGAAAACCCAACACTTCCACATCTCAACCTCCCTAAAACACATAAATAACACCACAAACACGGGGTGGCACTGTTTCTAAAACATTCCCCCTTTAATAATATCACATTATCACTATGAGCCGGTTAGTTTAGAGCTGCTAAAGGCGGAATAGAGAGCGTCTCCGAGCCGCTGCCGCATGCTTTGTCTTTTCAGCATCAGAGCTGCCGGAGCGACAATGGACGCCATTTTGCGCTAGTAGCTAACACAGCTAGCCGGCTAGCTATGCTAAGCTAACGGAGCTTGACTTTATGTGCTAAGCTAACTGAGGCTTTTTCGAGTGAAACGGGTGCATTTTTTTTAACAAAATCCGCCTGGAATTAGTTTATACGTGTTTAAACATTACTTATATTAAATAAAAATATAAATAAAATCTTAATTAGAGGCTAAAAAAGTGATCCACCCACCCACACTCATCTCCCTCTGCTAGCCCCAAAAACAAGAGTTCTCAACGGCTGCTTTTTTAAGTTGCTAAAAACAACAAGCCTGTTTCGGTGGAGCTCTGGTTATAAACACGGATTGGTAAAGGCTGGGTGGTTAGGGTTTGGTTGCGTGGTGTGTTGTGGTTGTACTCACCTCGTTGTTTGTGTTATTTTATTCCCGTCTCGGTCATAGGATCAAGCGGAGATCAGGTTCAGATGAGATCATTCATGCCACGGCTTCAAAAACTGAAGTAGCTCTCTCTGCTCTCTGTGAGTCCGTCCTGCTGCTGCTGCTGCGGAGCGGAGGAGCGGAGGAGCAGCAGAGAGAGAGAGAGAGGGAGAGAGAGAGGAAGGGGGAGGGGAGCCGACAATAGAGAGACAGACAGAGAGAGAGCAGTATGAGCCATATGCCTGGGATTCCTCTCTAATCATTCCTCTCTGCTTCTCTCTGCTTCAGACAGACAACACGCTTTAATGTGGAAGTCTGGAGAGGTGAGAAGAAGACATTAAAGATCACAAGTGGATATTTGTTCTGGATTTGTATTAATTTTACATTTACTTACCTTTTTTATCAAAGAAAAACAAATAAGTAAATATTCACAAATTCTATATACAAATAACAGTACCCAATGGGAAGTAACTAAGTACATTTACTATTTTTTTAGTTACTTTATACTACATCTCCCACTAATATATTGTACTTTTTACTCTTAAAAAACAGTGTCTAGTTGGAGTCCCTTATCTATAAGTTGTACATTTACTTATTTTTGAGTATTTCCATTTTATGTTACTATATACTTCTATTCCACTACGTATATTGTACTTTTTACTCCACTACATTTATCTGATGGATATAACTAACAAGTTTCATGTCTTTAGATTAAGACTTTTCATCAGAAAAACACATTACGTTAAACGTTTACGTTAAACATTACATCACGTTAAAGATGAATCCAGGGGTTTCAAACCTTTTGGGCTTGTGGCCCCCCACAAAAAAACAGTGTCTAGTTTGGGTCTCTTGTCTATAAGTTGTCTATAAAAGTAATTTTACATTAACTTACCTTTTTATCAAAGAAAAACAAATATGTAGTGGTGGAATTATTCTGAATATTCACAGATTCTATAGCAGTACCCAGTGATAGGGAAGTACTCATTTTTGAGTATTTCCATTTTATGTTACTTTATACATCTCACACTAATATATTGTGCTTTTTTAACTTATCTGACTGCTCTTGTTACAAGTTAGAAGTTTCCTTTCTTTAGATTAATATTTTCATTAGAAAAACCCATGTTAATGTCATACAATACAATGAATAGTTAAAGAGGAATCCAGTGATTTCAAACCTGTTTGGCTTGTGGCTCCTTACAATAAAGTCTAGCTAGGGTCTCTTGTCTATGAGCAACACATTCTCATTCAAACTTGTCACATACGGCTGCTTTGTCACGCCCCTTAGCGTCACTTTATTTATGGCACTAAAACCACTGTAGTTAGGTTTAGGAAAGAACTACCTGGTTGGGCTTAGAACTACTATGTTTGTAAGATGAAAATGAAACTGAACGTTGTGAACACAGGACAAACAAACAGCTGATTGTAACGTGAAAGTGAAACTTAACACACAGGACATGAACAGCGGTCTCCTGGATGAAAGCCTTGTGTTTGTTGGACCCGTCCACCAGTGCGTGTCTTTTTGCTCTTTAAACTACATTACCACAGCACTTTCTCTGAGCGTTTACTGTTGCCACGGATGGGTTTACATTGTGATTAATGGAAAGCCCGGTGCGTCTCATACAGGTGCTAAAGGGTGCCTCGTGCGGCAGTATCACACGCTGACGGCCGTGACAAAGCATCGGTATTTGATGTCCTGGGACAACGGGCTGCTATGAGTTGTTTACAGTTCCACCAAAGAGTGATTTCTGCTCTAAACTTCTCACATGGTTTCATTTAAATAGACTTAAAGAGGTATAGAAGTATAGTTTCCAATGTTTCACAAAGAAATCAAGATTAGAGAAAAGTAAAATAAAAGCATCTGTCGGGGGGCGCTAATGCAGCAACACAGACGTGATCCCTCACTGACTTCCCACTTGTGAACTCTGTCAATAAAATACAGATATTAAGATATTTCCTCAGTATGCGGTGATACATACCGCAGTAAGAGAGGTATAGGCTGTTTGAAACTGGAGAGAATGAAACAGCTCAGTCCCTTCATTTGCCTGCTTACCGTCTAATATGTAAAGTCTGTGGAATGAATGTGTTTACTGTGAGCCATGTAAATGCTCTGGGCATGTCAGTAGGGGTGCAACTGATTCATTATCGATCAATTGGTTTGTCTATAAAACATCGTAAAACTGTGAAAAACGCTCATTGCAGTTTCCTAAAGCCCAAGTGTGTCTTATTTCGTCCAACCAACAGTCAAAAACTCAATGATATTCAGTATAAAATAATAATCTATGTTTATACAAAACAGAGAAAAGCAGCATACTTTTGTACTTTTAAACTTTTTTTTCTACTTTTAAGTAAATGTACTTTTACTTTTGAATGCAGAAAATTTTTACACTAAGGTATTAGTACTAGTAAATGATCTGAATACTTAGTCCACCACTGTCAATGTTTCTCAAAGATTTCTTACTTTCTCTATGAAGCGGAACTATTCTTTAGAAAACAACTTCCGGGAGCGGAACATACTTAACATACTTACTACTTACTCCTGTCTCTATTCTTATGTTGTTGCAATTTACTTTTCCATCTTATTATATATTGTATATATATATATATATATATATATATATATATATATATATA
>CAKAOI010035049.1:0-15527 GCA_916701655.1 Sebastiscus albofasciatus | reverse complement strand
GCAGCCAGCCTACAGCCAGCCAGCAGCCAGCCTACAGCCAGCCAGTCTGCAGCCAGCAACCAGCCAGCCACAGCCAGCCAGCCAGCCTGCAGCCAGCCAGCAGCCAGCCTACAGCCAGCCAGCCAGCCAGCAACCAGCCTGCAGCCATCCTGCAGCCAACCAGCAGCCAGCAGCCAGCCTGCAACCAGCCTGCAACCAGCAGCTAGCTGCAACCAGCCTGCAGCCAACCTGCAGTCAGCCAGCACCTAACCTGCAGACTGGTCAGAGTGCGTGTCTCGGTCTCCTCCACAGGGCAGCGCAGTCTCTCTCCGGAGTCGCTTCACTTCCTGCAGCTTCCTGCAGTGTCTCTTTAAAAGGTTGAACTCTCTGTTTCTGTGAGAGCTCTGGATTGTTTCCCCTCTCTGCTCTGCTCTGCTCTGCTCAGCTGTGTGTGTGTACTGACTGTAGCAGTGACTGTAGCAGTGACATGGCACAGAGGCGCTGAGCCCGTCAGCATCCATCCTGCACCATGGCTGCTCTCCGACGGCCGGCTGCTCCGGCGGCTCTCAGCGGGCTGGACTCGCTCTTCGTGCCCGCCTGGAGGCTCCTGATGCCCGCCTGGATGCTGCTGAGCGCTGCAGCGGGTCTGCAGGCGGAGGACGGAGGAGGAGGAATAGAAGAACTGGCCACGGAGAAGGAGGCTGAGGAAAGTCACCGACAGGACAGCGTTAATTTACTGACATTCATCTTACTGCTGACCTTAACGATCCTCACCATCTGGCTCTTCAAGCACCGGCGGGTCCGCTTCCTCCATGAGACCGGGCTGGCCATGATCTACGGTGAGTCTCATGGTGAAACACGCACATTAAGAATGCACGCACACACACATTCACCACCAGCCTCCAGCAGCTCCTCCTGCAGGGTTTGCATGATTCAGCCCGGTTCAGCCTGGTTCTGCTGTTACAGACACATAGAGATAAAGATGGTTTCAGACTGAGCAGATGTCTCCTGGTGGTCTGGCCTGCTGTTGGCTTCTAGAAGCTGCTGTCCTCTTGTCCTCTTGTCCTCTCCAGCAGGCTGCAGCTTTATCCCTCTCTGACACATCTGAAGACACTTATACAACATGTCTGTGCTGCAATAAACTACATTACAGCATTACAGCCTTTTTATTGATGTTATTATAATTTAAAACACATCTTGTTGTTGAATATCCTCCTGACATGCCTTATACAACCAGATTTTGTTTATATTTTATATATTTCAAGCTGTCAAACTGCCTAACAGGACAAAGAGGAGACACATGACAGAAAAAAAGACATGTTTTGCAATAAATAACATTACAGCATTACCCTTTTTATCTCATATTGATGTTATTATAATATAAAACATATCCTATACAGTTGTTGAGTATCCTCCTGACATGCCTTGTACAACCACTATGTTTTTTTAATATATTATAAGAGGAAAAGAGGAGACACATGACAGAAAAAAAGGATTTTGCATAAGTTGCATAATCAGCTGTTCAAAGAGTCAATAAAGATTATTTAACCACCGTCATCATGCATCTTAAAGGAGCAGTGTGCAACATTTAGGGGGGATTCATTGTTTTTTTGTCTGACGCCATCTTGGTTTCTTGCAACCGGAAGTGACACTAGAGGGCGGAGCTAAGTGCAACCGAACGCTGTGGGGTGTTTGGTTAAAGTCCGTCATATTGGAGTTGTTGTTGTAGAGTATCGTCCTGAAATGACTTGTACTACCACTGTTTTTTCAGTTTTTAATATGTGATACAGCATCTTTCAAGCTTTCAAAGTACATAACAGGACAATGAGGAAAAACATATCCTATACAGGTGTTGAGTATCCTCCTGACATGCCTTATACAACCACTGTTTTTTTAATATTTAATATCTTTCAAGCTTTCAAACTACTTAACAGGACAAAGAGGAAAAGAGGAGACACATGACAGAAAATGAGATTTTGCATATGCTGCATGTTTTGCATATGTCTTATGTACTCATCCTCCTCTTTAATCAGCTGTTCAAAGAGTCAATAAAGAATATTTAACCACCATCGTGCATCTTAAAGGAGCAGTGTGCAACATTTCAGGGGATTTATTAGCAGAAATGGAATATAATATACACATTATCTACCGTGGTACCTGTAGACTGTATATATAACAGGTGGACGTAGTTGCAGTGACGTCACGTGTTGCTTTGTGGGCTGACGTCTTGAAGCCTCGAGGTTGTCATTTTGGCCGTCGTCATCTTGGTTTTTGGTTGTTGTCATCTTGTTTTTTTGGCCGTCGCCATCTTGGTTTTTTTGCAACCGGAAGTGACACTAGAGGGCGGAGCTAAGTGCAACCGAACGCTGTGGGGTGTGTGGTTAAAGTCCGCCATGTTGGAGTTGTTGTTGTAGAGTATCCTCCTGAAATGCCTTATACAACCACCGATCTTTTAGTTTTTAATATTTGATATCTTTCAAGTTAACAAAGTACTTAACAGGAAAAGAGGAGACACATGACAGAAAGATATATGTTTTGCATATGTTACATGTACTCACCTGCCACATTAACTATCTGTTCAAAGTGCAGTCAATATAATAATATATAACCAACATCATCATGCACCTTAAAGAGGAACACCACCTACATTACCTACTCTCTCTAGTAAGTGTGCATACTAATACCCGTACTATATACTATTTAGATGTTAGTACGTCCCGATACATAGTTTGTCAAATGCTGTGTTCCAAAAATACCAGGATGTCCTACTACATCCGATCGGATTCTGCAGTATGAAAGCCAGCATGCTTTTCTGGCTCTTCTGACCCACAATCTGATTAGCGGTTATATGAGCAAGAGGGTCAAAGGTCAAGGCGCCTGTTACGACCAAGAAGTATGTCCCAGTTGTGTGCAACAGTACGTACTTTGTTAAAGGCAGCTGCAGTACAGTAAGTAGTAAAAAGTATAAGCATGAGATTTGGTCTCAAACTTGTGACGTCATCAAGTATAAACTCTGGAGCTACGTAGATGGTAACCATGGTAACCCGTGCCAACCTCACATGACCAAAAACGATGGTTTCTGAGAATCATGAAGTCTGAACTAATTTAAAATATAAATCACACCTATAGAAATATTAAACTTACACTGAAGAGTTTTTGACGTTACAGAGCTGTCTGTTATGAACGATGTCGTCGCTACCGCATTGCATTGTGGGATATTTATGCCGCCGTAGTGTTTGCATGCTGTTATATTTCTGTTCCTGTTAGTTTCTGTTTAGGACGTCCACAGCAGAGATCAGTAGCAGCAGAAGGCTGAAATACAACAACAACAAAGTCTGTCTTTTATCATCTGACGTCATCATCCAGTAACATGACCACAGCCAGTGACCGCAATGCATTCTGGGTAATACTCAGCTGAACTATTTCAGTCGTAATGTCTCAGAACCACATGTCGTTTCTCCTCGTAGCCGATCAGAGTGACCTCCAGTCAGTCGGTGCTGCAGATGTCACTTATTAACCAGAGGCGTCACATGAACAAAACAGACTTTGATTTGTTTTTTAAATGCTTAAAAAGTAAACTGTGTTTTTCTGCATTTGTAGTTTCAGCTGGCAGAAGCTCAAAAACAGAAACTGTCAGTAATATTACAGCTTTTTCCAGAGGTGGAAACATCATTTTACTCTTATGTGCACATGCATTATGTGTTATATGCATTAATAAACATTAGTGCTGAGACGATACACCCATCTCCTGATTCAATACTATCACCATACCTAGGTGCCAATTCGATTAGTATTGCAATTTTTAAGTATTGTGTTCAATATTATGATTTATTGGGATTTGTATTATGTTTTTCAACACTAGTCCATGGGGAAAGGTTGAATTATGCACTTCTAGGGACTTTTACTTTGGAAAATATCTAATTAATGCAGTAAAGATGTTTGATTTTCATCATGTATGTAGTCAGAGATGTCCTGAAGTCAAATATATCAGGATCATTGTCAGGAGTTATTTATTATCCAGCAACCCAGAAATCAAAGAATAAAGACATTTCCCTCACAGATTAGAGGTGTTTTCTCTTTAATTTATAATGTTTTATTCTTCTGGTGAATATAATCCGTCAATCTTATTTCCATAGATGTATTTTATATATACAGTTCCCTTTGTTAACACCTTATTTTGAAAAGTGGACGTAGTCCCACGTGTCTACTTCCTCTAACTTCTCCAAGGTGGTCTCTAGCTCTCCCGTCAGCTCCGTTCTCTTTATCCATCCATGGTCAGCTCCATCGGGGCCGTTTTAATGCAGAGAACACAAATGTCAGTATCTGGGTGCTCTACAGTCGTAGCGTCGGCCCATTTGACCACGGAGACGAGAGCGACGGCCGGCTCGACCGCCACGTTACCGCCATACCATAACGTTTCCTGCTAACTTTTTATCACTTTTTTTGGGATTTTTTTTCGCCTTTTTTTTGGAAATATTTCAGACGTTTTTCAGACTGTTATGCAGACATATGCCAGCCTTTTTTTGGACATATTTCTGAATTTTCTGGACATTTTTTTGACCATATTTCGGACATACTTTGGCATTTTTTTCGGCCTTTTTTCTGACTTATTTTGGCATTTTTTTGTAGAAGTTAGCGTGCACCTTTAGCTCTGCTCTGTGTAGCTCTGCTATTCCTGTCAATGTGTGAAACCCAAAGTGTTTCCATCCTTTACTGGATTTGTAGTGTTTACCATGCTGGATTTAACATGTGAGGGTGCAGGTCGTATCCACGCTGACCCTCCAATGTTTTAGACTTTCTGAAGTTTGTTTTGGTTGACAGATACGGAACAGATATGACGTCACGTTACTCAGACTACCACAATAAAAGCGGTAACTTCCTTCTACCTCTACATAGACTCAGATGAAGCAAATATACCGATTCTGACATTAAAAACATCTATTTCAAAATCATGAATGTATTAAACTTAAACGTCATGTTTTTATTATGTTAGTGGATTCAGTTTGATCTGATGAAGTGAAGACATCGTGTTAGAGCTCCCTGGTTGGACTATCACCAGTATAAAAGTGCTGCCAAGTAGAAACCTTGTCCCAATATTGATCTTCTGTATAAAGAGCAGACTCTGTGATTTCAGAGTGGTTATTCAGTTAGTTATTGTGACAAATGAATGACTCAGAATCCATCAATTTAAAGGAGAAACATGATATTACAGGATGGACGATATCCTTCCTAGTGCAAAAACATGAAACCTCCCACGAGCTGGAAAGAACCTAAAGTTTGTGCTCTATTTTGAGTTTATTTTGCAGGTGGTCGTCCCTGTTTTTGTTGCAGAACCGTCACTATTCGTGCGTTTTATGTGTGTGTTTTATGTACGAGGTTAACCCAGAGAGTGAGCGCAGTGCTGGCAGCTCTGCTTTGCCTCGTCTCCTGCAGATAACTGCTGTCTGATCAGAGGATTTATGTCCTCTAACTGCCTCCTTCCTCTCTTCCTGGCTTCAGCTTCTGCTCTCCAGCTCCACATTGCTCTTCCTTTGCTCTCGGTGTGTCACTGCTGTTTGATCCCGAGGGCTCGTAAAGCACCGGGAGAACGATCCGGCGTTGAGTTATTGACTGGATGAGTCTTATTTTGGTGGCGTTTTAGGTTATTTCTTCTCCACATTCATTAGCTGAGGCTCTAACCATGAAAACACGTCTAAAATCCAACAACACAAAAGGCCACATGAGAGAATTTGAAGACATTTCCAACACATGGTGATGCAGAAAATGATGTCTTCCATTCATTGTATATGTGTTTGACAATTTATTTACTGAATGAATAATAAAGAATGAGCTAGTAAATGTGAAACAACTGACTCCCCTGTTCAGACGACATGACTGATGTGATACCTGTCTATACTCTCAGGCGTACAGGTGACATAGCAACAGCAATATTTACAATTATCACACAACATAGAGCACACCTTCGGTGTGGTTGTGTCCTCTCACCTCTGCTGGTAGACTGTTAGCCATCAGGACATCGTACAGTGATATAACATGCAGATGATGCAGCTCTGACGGGCCTTTTAACCGACAATGAGACCAGTTATAGAGCTCAGATTAACTCATTGATTTCCCCTTTAATTATGAACGAAATAACAACCATTGAAAGTGTAGAGGCGACACTTTCTCACTCTTAACTCATCAAATATCGCCGCTTAGCCCTCCTGTTGACTTCCCATGCAACCTTTGTCTTCCCGGGTCAATATTGACCTGGTCTGGTTTGACTGTTTTTAAAGCATACATTATAAATTATCACCCAATTCTGTGTTACACCTTTACCAACTCATTACCACAAGTTTTACACTTTTTTTTGGAATTCATGGTCACTAAACCTAATTTATATGAAATTAAAAAAGATCTGAAAAAAAAGTCTGAAAAAAAAGAAAAATTTCGGACAAAAAATTCTGAAAAATTTGGTGAAAGACATCTATATTTATGATATAATGAAGTTTGAAAACGCGTCAAATTTGACCCGAAGACAACAGGAGGGTTAGTCAGTTCCCCTCGGGATTAGAGTCCGACGCATGGGCTACCGCTCTTGTGTTACCTTAAGACGTTACCAAGGCTGAGAGGTCGTCTATAGTGTTGATATTATAATGTCTGTGTCGCTCTGAGAATCTCCTTCCACCGGCTTATAAACACTTACTATAAGTAGTTTCGCAGTCTTTGTTGTAGCTGCTCTTCCTTTTCTTTGTGGTCGTTTCCATCATATTCCTCCTAAATCTGCAGAGCTTGTGATGTTGCGGTGATTCGCAATTTTCCCCGTTGGGCGTAGCGAAGACGGTGAAAGGTTAACCTGAACTTGACCCACGTGTGCTCAGTTTGAGCGCCGTGATGACAGAATAGAACAGAATAGAATAGAATAGAAAGCTTTATTGTCATTGTATTAAATACGAGATTCACATGTTGCCGCTTCTGGTCAGAGCTTTAAAACAAATACTTAACTAAAGACTAAACGAGGCAGATAAAACATCTAACAGGTAAAACACACACAGTTATAAAGCAAATAAAACAGGTAAAGTAGATGTAATAAATAAATATAAACAGAAGCGTTACACTAGAAGTATAAAATATAAAAATAGATGTAATGTAAACAGAGGGAATTGCACTTCAGTTGTATATTGCATCAAGGATCTATTGCACAGATAGAGAGAGGTATTCACATTCAGCCTTCCCTGCTTTCTTCACAGCCGTTGGATAAAAGCTAGATTTTAAAAAAGCGTCTGTCCTGCAGCGGTTCGACTTTAGAAAACTAGAGAGAATGAAAATGTGGGACGTCGTCGGACGTGGGGACAATAAGGGATAAAAATGCTGTGCAGTCCCTCGTAAAGTGGGACACCTGGTCACCCTACATGGCGTACACACACGAAACGCCTAAAGCAATAACGGCGTTCTTGTTGCATGTCACTCTTTAGCCTTTTTGTGCGTCTTGGCTGCACCAGATCAAAGCAGATCCGCTGAACCCACGAAGGCCTGAATATGCACTTCTATCCTCAGGATGAAGGTACAGCGTGCAGAGGATACAGACTAAGAGAGGCGTCACATCAGCATCCTAAAAGAGGCTGTTTTAAGATGCTTATGTTGTATATTATTCGATGTCTTGTTGTTTATGCTCTTTGTGTAAATCAGACTCCCCTCGTGGTGGTAATGACGGTTTCATTCGTCGTCGTTCTCTCTTCAGGTCTGCTGGTAGGTGTGATCCTGCGGTACGGCATCCCCGCCACCAGCTACCACAACAAGACGCCCCCGAGCTGCTCGCTGAAGGAAGGCCCCGTCAGCACCCTGCTGCTCAACGTCAGCGGCAAGTTCTTTGAGTACACGCTGAAAGGAGAGATCAACTCCAGAGAGATTCACAATGTGGAGCAGAACGACATGCTGCGTAAGGTAACGGTCCCAGACGGGAACATCGACTCTTCACGTCTGATTTTAACCAGATTTAACTCTTTAATCTCTCGTCTTCTCCAGGTGACCTTTGACCCTGAAGTATTCTTCAACATACTGCTGCCTCCTATTATTTTCCACGCTGGCTACAGTCTGAAGAAGGTGAGAAGTTTGTAAAGATTCATGCACGGTAACGTGAGATGTTGTTGTTGGAGGTACAGGTGGAGACATCTGCTGCCACAAACTGCTGTCTCATTGGACAGACTGAGAGTGAATCTACTTTCTGAGGGGAAGTCCACAGCAGATGTCTTTCGTTTCCTCTCCAACGGCTGACGCTGACAATACGAGCAGCTTCTTCTGCTTTCGATTGTTGTTGGAGAAACAGATTTGTTGTGTTTTGGGGAAGCCGTTCGGATGTCTCGGTGCTTTTCATTATTAATCCATCGCCGTGTTTACCGTCTCAGACTACAGCAGGTGGTGCTTTATATGCATGTATGAGAGAACTGTGGGTGCTTTAGTGCTCTGACCTTGAAATAATGGAGAGTGAAATGTGTTTAAACAGCTGCTGACATCTGATCTGTATTCTTATACAGCGGTAGATGATATCGAGGATGAATGAGGGGAAGTGGCCTTGTGCTTTGCTGCTGTGAAGAGCATCTTATACGGGTCTGACCGTGAGTTAGAGTTTAGTATTAATTCATTTTGTAGCGTTGGTCGTGTTGTAATTTGCTCTTTACCTCACACGGCAGCTGGATTCTCACAATGTCAAGAGATCATGCGAGACTCTCAGGATCACATATCACACAATAATCCATCTTGTCAGGCTTCAAGTGATGCGTTTGTATCCGACAACCCAAACAACAGACCAATCAGCGTCCTGTGAGGAGCTGCTGGCAGCTCTGGACGTGGCTTAGGTTTGTGTGTGACGACACGGAGAAGAGACTGTTGGTTCACATAGAACATAAATACAACTAGAGCCTCAAAACAACATTAGACAACATTAAAACATCACAATATATAAAAGGCCCTGTCCCCATAACACTTAGTCCTGCATCTTGGGACAGATATAAGTCTCTGAGAGAGTGATATGAGGACAGGAGTTCTGTAAGTTATATAAGAGGGGGTGAAACCATTTAAAGGGACTTTTTAAGCGTATAAATGTACCGGGTCGGGACACATGCGCGCTCACATATGTGCATTCGCGTGTAGCCGCTGCCTCTCCTCCTCTGCCTGCCTGCCTTCGCTCAGACAGCGCGCGTTCTCGCTCAGCTCGCTCCACCTCTAGACGTGATTGCGCGCTCACTCCACACTGCAGAAGAGTTAGTTTAGCTCTGAGAATATCTAGTGAATGTTCAGTGGACGTTTGGTCAGAAATAACTGCTGCAGCTCCTCCAGACCAACAGAGGTTTCCCGTGTCTTGTGAAGTGACGGGGCTCCGCAGAGAGAAACGTTATCGTCTCGTTACCGACCGGGTGCCGGTGTCTCTCTGTGGCACCCGGTCAGAGCTCTCTCTGGCTGCGGGCGAAGAGAGCAGGGAGACTCGCTGCAGAGCCCCGCTGCCTCTCAGCCTGCGCTGAGGCAGGAAAAGCCAACACTAGGATCAGCATTGATTGATGGAGAGACCTTGGTCTGGTCAGCTAACATTACTGCCAAGCAGCTGAAATATAGAGTGATATTGTGCTTTTAGCTGACGCGTGTCTCCTCACTGTTTTGAGCGATGCTTGTTCAGGTATATTTAGAGCGAGCAAGCGCAAGCTCGACGCTGACTTTCGTTGATTTCACGGCCACAGGTGTCGCTGTTAAGAAGACATTCTGAAAGTTACAAATAGTCCCTTTAATACCTTAAAAATAGACATCAGGATATTAAACTAGTTTTAAATGTAGCTAACAGGCAGCCAGTGTAGGGAGGCAAGAATGGGAGTAACGTGTTCCCTCTCTTCTGACCTTGTCTAAACTCTTGCTGCCGCACTGAATTAGTTGCAGACGGAATAAATAGGACCGTGTGATACCAAAATATAATGAGTTGTAATCAAGGTGGGAGGATATGAAGGCATGGATCATTGATCTGAGTTTGGAGATGATGTGGAGGTGCATGAAGCTTAATGGTACGACCTGATTGATTTGTTGTCAAACATCAATCCTGAATTGAATCTGGCTTTTTGCATGTGGTTTAACAGAGGAGGCCGACTGACCAAGATGAGGAGAGTACTTAGTCTGCATACTGACTGGTTTCAGTCCGACCAACAGTCATAAACCTGACGGTGTTCAGTTAACAGATGTATAATAAGACAGTAAATAATCTCTCTGTGACAGTTTATATCTGTTTCTCTAGTTAAATTGTGATATAAGATGGAATTTGCTGAGTCAAATAAGCGTCTCCAGGAAAGAGGAAACAGGACGTCCCGTTAGCTGAGCTCAGTGTTAACGGCTTCAGGGAGAGACTCTGATGTTTGTGTCTCGTTGGATGTTAGATCTTTAAATTGATGTGCAAATGTTGACTTAATCAGACGTGTGAGTCGTCTAACCATAGAAGAGCTCTGCAGTATTATGTCTTCATTTCTGTTTGAGTCTTTTATTTTACAAAATAAAAGTTTATATTTTATTTTACAAAATAAAAGACCCTGACAGTCAAACAGGAGACGGAACATCTCTTTGAGAAATCAGCAGTTTAGTTTCTTAGCTCCTCCGACGTGCTCCGCAGAGATCACATGTGTTGCGCCGCTTGTTTGTTTAATAACCAGTTAAACAGAATCTGTGTTTGTGTTTCCAGGCAGGTTTGACAGGGAGTTACTCATCCTCTAAGTGTTTTCTTAATGAAAGGTTAAATTAGTTCATTGTGTTACACCTTTTTCTTTTTTAAACCGGTTTATTGTTTTTACAAACTGATTATATCACAACATCAGTAAAGCTTGTAACGTTTGAAATGAATCCTAAACCACCGCTCACACCCACATCCACTTCAATCACACAGGAAGTGTGACACAATAGGGACAACAATGAAATAAAGATACTCTAATAATAATAATAACAATAATAACACACAGGTGATAATGACCGTAGTAACAATCCACTAAACCAGCAACAGCAAGACTAGAACTTAAATGTCTTATTGATAATATGTTTATGTAGATAAATATAAAAAAAATACTTTCACAGAGCTTTTAGAAAGGTGCCGAATAAAAGTATGGCTTCTCCTGAAAAACTAAATAAATAATAATAATTAAATAAATAAATGTAAATGTATATATTTATATTTATATTTATATATGTATATGTATATGTATATATATATATATGTATATGTATATATATGTATATATATATATATATGTATATATATGTATATGTATATATATGTATATATGTATATATATGTATATATATGTGTATATATATGTATATATATACACATATAACCTATATATATATATATATATATATATATATATATATAGCTCCTCCAGACCAACAGAGGTTTCCGTGTCTCGTGAAGTGACGGGGCTCCGCAGAGAGAAACGTTATCGTCTCCGACCAAAACTCCGGCGTCTCCCCCGTTCCCTCCGAAAAGCCAACACTAGGATCAGCACTGATTCATGGAGAGACCTTGGTCTGGTCAGCTAACATTACTGCCAAGCAGCTGAACTCTAGAGTGATATTGTGCTTTTAGCTGACGTGTGTCTCCTCACTGTGTGGAGCGATGCTCCTTCATGTCTATGTAGAGTGAGCACAAGGCCAGCAACAGGACGCTGACTTTAGTGCCACGCCGAGCTGTTCCACTTTTGTTTAACTTGTACATAAAGTATGATTAACCCTTTCCTTATCTTCCTTATTCTCCTTTCCCAGAGACACTTCTTCAGGAATCTGGGCTCCATCATAACTTACGCGTTTCTTGGCACTGCCATCTCGTGTTTTGTTATCGGGTGAGTGTCCACTTTCTGTTTATGAAACGTTATTGATCAGATCCTGCTGTCGTGAGCTCGGGTTACCTTCCCGTCTGATCACTGTACCTTTTATGTTTCTCCTCTCACCTGGACGTCCGTCTGCAGGAATCTGATGTACGGCGTGGTCAAACTGATGCAAGCGATCGGACAGCTGACTGACAAGTTCTACTACACCGACTGCCTTTTCTTTGGTGCCATTATCTCGGCCACTGACCCAGGTACGTACGACACACGCTGACTCTATACTCAATATATATATATAAATAAACTAAGATGATGTTTTTATCTGTGTGTGTGTAGTGACGGTGTTGGCCATCTTTAATGAGCTCCACGCAGACGGGGATCTCTACGCTCTGCTGTTTGGAGAAAGCGTTATGAATGACGCAGTGGCCATTGTGCTCTCCTCGTAAGTTAAATTCCTTTCTTATCAAACCTGCAGCACTTCACCTCCTTCTTCTACACCTGATAACGTCTCTCCTGTGTGGCTTCTGAGCTCCGTTTCCCTCCTGATGTTGAAATTCAACACTGAAGTGTGAGACAGAGCAACACCGCTCTAGACAGACAGACAGACGGACGGCACTCTGCCTCCCTCTACTGGAAATATTACAAATCACCTACTTTATAGATTAAATTATAGAAATGAATAAATAAAGAAAGAAAATGGAAAATTAAACAGAAAAATAAATAAAATATAAATAAAAAAAATATATATAAATATATATATATGTATATTTATATTTTATGATTGTGAATTTTCTGGCAGGTTCAAAATGATGAGCTTGATTCCCCAGTGACAGCCCCTCATTTACATAATGACGTAGAAATGTGTAAAGAAAAGAATACAGAAATAAATCATTTTGGGGAAATAAATAAGGGTTGAAATGCATTATATTTATATACATTTAAAAATAAATATAAGATAAATAAAAACTTTGTGCAAAAATAAATAAATGAATGCAAAAATGAATGAATAAAAAAAATAAATGCAAAATAAATAAATAATTAAAAACATTATAGAAATTAATAGATAAATAAAATGGAAAATATACAGAATAGTAAATAAATAAGGGAATTAATGAATAAATAAATAAGCAAATTATAACAGAAATATCAATTTATGTCACATATCAATTTATTAATGGCTATGTTTTTTTGGTTTTTTTTTAGTCATTTATTTATTCATTTATTTTTTGTTTTGGCAGGTTCTGTCTTACATAGACTTCAGAGCAACTCCTTTAAAGTGAGGCACAAGGATTAAAGAACAATTATTATATTCCATTTTATTATATAATATATTAATTATTATAATATTATTATTATAATATATATTAATATATATAATATAATATATTAATTATTATATTATTATTACAATATATATTAATATATATATAATATAATATATTAATTATTATATTATTATTACAATATATATTAATATATATATATAATATTATTATATTTTATATTTTAAATTATTTTCTAAAAAGAGACAAAATTAGATGTGTCCTCAATTATGAGGACCTTTCAAAACATAATTTATGACAAATCCTGAAAGTCCCTGTCTCACCATGTGTGTGTTTTTATTTGTGTGTATTTCAGGTCTATTGTGGCGTACCAGCCCAGCGGAGCAAACACACACATGTTTGACGCTGCAGCCTTTTTCAAGTCGGTGGGGGTTTTCCTGGGTATCTTCAGCGGCTCCTTCGTGATGGGTGCAGCCACAGGAGTCGTCACCGCTCTCATATCCTTCTCTGAGTGAAAACACAAACAGAAAGTCTAATTTACAGATTGATTCTGGTTTCTTTTGACAATAGGTGTGTTATAGATATAGATTTTATTGTTATAGATCCTAAACAACGTTGTGTCTTTAACTCAACTCCCACGTCACCAAGTTCACCAAGCTGCACTGTTTCCCGCTGCTGGAGACGGCGCTCTTCTTCCTCATGTCCTGGAGCACCTTCCTGCTCGCCGAAGCCTGCGGGTTCACAGGTGAGCCGCATCACGTGTGGAGGAAGTGGTGGCAATTTAGGAAGTAGGCACTAGACAGTAGACAGCTGTGGTCAGGATGCTCAAAGAAGTCTGGATGTTCAACACATACCAGACTTTCAGTATCGGACATTTTTCACATATTTTCAGACATATATTCACATATTTTTGGGATATTTTTCCAATATTCTTCACGTATTTCTTCAACATATTTCTGATTTATTTCACATATTTTTGTGCTCAATTCTCACTTTTTTATTTTTATTTATTCAGACATTTTTTACATATTATTCTCACTTTTTTATTTTTATTTATTCAGACATTTTTTACATATTACTATGGACATTTCTAATTTTTTTAAAAACTTTTTTGGACATTTATTTTTTCAGATTTTTTGGGACATTTTTCACATTTTTTTCAGACATCTTCTTACATCTTAACATCTTATTTAATTTGAATCTTCAGCTTCAGATTTATTTTGTATCCAGAAGGTGACAAAGGGTAAACTTATAAGAGACCAATTAAGAGCAGAATGATATCAATTGAAGCAGCAGTGGCCGAGACATCCTTAACTTTTTGTCCTCCAAGCTCCAAAAACACTGGATCTTACATTTCCCACAATGCAACTCAGTTGTATCTCTCATTAGACTTACCTGCTTGTTAAATGTCCTCATCTTTTATGACAGTTATTCTTCTCTTCTGCCCCTTTAAAAAGAAAATGTGCTCTTTCAAATGAAGCTTTAGACGTTAAATAAGGTCCAGATAAATTTGTTAATTTGATGATAATTCACAGATTGATTGATTTCACCTCGATGGAGTCTTTTAATTCCAGTCTGTTGATTATGATGAATCATTATGAGCAGTTTAAACTAAACCGTCCTCAGAGGACTGAATCTGTCTGTTGTGTGTATTTAAATGTGACGTGGATTTAAATACAGATTAAGCAGCAGATGAAATGAACAGATGATATAATCCACAGCATCATGAGGACTGAAAAGGCCAATCTTTGGTTCTGATGTTTCTAAATAGGTGAATTATATCCTGTGCGGTGCATTGAGGGTCATGAACCTGTGTGTTTTGTCCCCCAGGCGTCGTGGCCGTGCTGTTCTGTGGCATCACGCAGGCTCACTACACCTACAACAACCTCTCAGCGGAGTCCACGAAGCGCAGCAAGCAGGTAGCATCTGACCGCTTCCTGCACTACGATGCTTGAACCCCCCCGATAGTACGAACCGGGTGCCAGATGGCTCCTCGATCAGCCCGCTGTGACCTTAATCGGGGTTGTCCGAGGACATCCCTCCCAGACGGGGGTTCGGTCTTGAGGACAGGGTGCAGATTAACAAGCGGCGTGACACATTTTGGGATCAGTGTTCCAAGTATTCTCGTTACACAGCGTGAATATTACAACGGAGAGGTTCAATAAGAGACGCCCCAGGCTAAAACATCCTTTCATGCACTGATCAAATTAGAGATTTGAAGCTATTTGACTTCCATAACACGTCTTCTTTCAGACTAGTGGGAACTTATTTTACTACTTTGTCTATTTGCGTCTGTAGATTTCTCCTAAATTCACCAACAGTTACCATTAGATAACGCCTCCTTTACATATTTCAACATAACATTTCCGAAAACTTGAACATCAGGTGACGTAACAATGTTGTTCCGTAGAAGAAAATCTGTTTCTCCTCTGCATTTGCA
>CAKAOI010035047.1:0-19459 GCA_916701655.1 Sebastiscus albofasciatus | reverse complement strand
CATCATGAGAGACGTATGTATATATGTATATATATATATATTAATATACATATATATATATAAATATACATATATACATATATATACATATATATTATTAATATATATATAATATTTTTTACTATTTATTTTTTTGGTTTACGGAGTGGTTTTAAGAGTTAGATATTTGTAATATTTTGTAATTGTAGTTTTTGGTTCTTGGAGTGTTTGGTTCACGGGGTGGTTTTAAGAGATATATTTGTAATATTTTTTAACTGTATTTTTTGGTTCTTGGAGTGTTTTTAAAAGTTATATTTTTGTAATATGTTTTACTATTTACTATTTTATTTTTTTGGTTCATGGAGTGGTTTTAAGAGTTAGATATTTGTAATATTTTTTAGGTTCACGGAGTGGTTTTAAGAGTTATTTATTTATTTTTATTTTATTTTTTGGTTTTCTGAATATTTTTTTAGAGTTATATATATATTCATAATATTTTTTTATTATTTTTGGGGCTGCATTTTTCATTTCTGTTGGGTGTTACATTGAGAGGAAAACAGTATCTTAAAATCATTAAATTGTGACTGAGA
Source organism: Sebastiscus albofasciatus (assembly GCA_916701655.1). Taxonomy (NCBI): domain Eukaryota; kingdom Metazoa; phylum Chordata; class Actinopteri; order Perciformes; family Sebastidae; genus Sebastiscus; species Sebastiscus albofasciatus. The sequence goes on along the minus strand of CAKAOI010035047.1, from coordinate 18,890 downwards.
CGTTGCTCTTCATGCTGCCACTTCTACAATATGAACATACTCAAACTCAAGATAAAGTTAGATTTCATAGACGATATGAACTCAGGACAAAATGTCAGACATGATTTAATTATTAAAATGTGTTTGTGATCAGTTTTGGGGTCTTTAAGAATGTCTGAATCCCATTTAAAGATCAAGATAATATCATGAATGCTGCCATCGCTTAGTAGATTAGTGTCAACCAAATAAATCAAACTGACTATCCAGTAGAAAATATCCTGTATGATAATATTGTAAACCAATAAGATTCTGGTAAAGATAATTCTGCTTTTCATACTGTCATAAGAGAAGTCAACATGAGATGGTTAAAAAGAAAGAAGACAAAGATTCAGTGAGGAAGCAGCAGAGAGGAGATAAGAATATATTTATATTTTCAGTTCCAGACAGACGACAGTTTGCAGGAAGGAGGTGAAAAAAAAAAAAGTATTTCTTTGAGGAAAAGTTGATCTAAAAAAACATTCAATACGAGCCGAGAAACAGTCGCAGTAAAACAAAGTGTTCTAAAACTAGTGTGAACTCTTGTGGAAAATTAAAAATGTATAAACTTTACTAGGTCCGTCCTCGACCAAAGAAATTCTTAGTCGACTAACACATACGATTTTGTCAACTGATCGATTGGTTGATTTAATCGTAAGATCTGTAAAACTGAGTTTCTCCACAAAGAATCACACACAGTAAACTAAAATACAACACTTGATTTAATGTACTTAATTACATTTCAACTTCTCGCCTTCTGCATCAGTTTCAGGTCTTTAATGTGCAACGTCTCACATTGGGCCTCAAAACATCATCAGTTTCATTTTAGGCTGTAAACTGTTTAAACAGCTCTGATAAGAAGGTCAAAGTCCGTTGGGGTTAAAGGTTGACTTCTCTGATTTATTGGACGGTTCGGTGGGAAAAGTGAAATTCAGGGTCCAGATTCAGATTCAACATCAACAACAGAAAGACTCTGAAGGCTCAGAGACTCAAAGAGAAGGAATATAACAGTGTGTTTTCATGTGTGAATGTGTGTGAGGTCGGTCAGCTGACGGGTGTGTTGCTGAACATGTGCTCTGACCTCTAAATTAGATGAACGCTGTGTGAACGCTGAGCTGCTCTAAACCGCAGATAATACTCATTTATTGTCCTGACTGTTCCAGTTCGTTAATCAATTATTTATTTCATCTATTGAAGAATCAGTGACTTCTTTTAAAAATGTTTTTTTTTTTTTTTTTTTTAATTAATGCGAGCACACAGTGTGATTACTATGGAGTCATAGGAGTGTCATAAAAACAAATAAATCTGTAAAAGAATAAGAAAATAAATGTGGAAATATGAAGAGGAATAAATATATATATGTGGAAAAATATAAATAAATAAATAAAAGAATAAATAAATGTGGAAGTATAAAGAGAAATAAAAGAATCAATAAATGTGGACATATTAAGACATAAAATATAAAATAATAATTATGAGCATCACATTTATTTGTTCATTTATTTCTGTATATATACATTTATGCATTTTTAAAATTATATATTTATTTATTGCATATAAATAAGGGATAAAAAATAAATAAATTACTGGATATAAAAACAAATATTTTTTTGTAAATGTACTGAAAAAATGTATTCATTTATATGCAAAAATTAAATAAATATATATTTATTTATTGCATATAAATAAGGAAACATAAAGGGATGAAAATAAATAAATTACATTATATTAAAAACAAATATTTTTGTAAATATACAGAAAAGAATAGAGCAATTTATATGCAAAAAATTAAGTAAATAATAATTTGGGGTTCTGTTGGGCTCTGGGGAACTAGGACGAACAGTTTTTGACAATTTCTAGACTAAATAATTAATTGATTATTTAGAATATACTGTAAGACCACATAAAAGAAAGTTAAATAAATAAATAATAAAAAATATATAAAACAAAAATAATAGAATAAAAAATTGAAATTATGCAAGAGCATTTGGAGACCAATTTTACAAAAAATGACCAGGTAACCCTGCAGCAGATTAATTAATAAAATTAACTGAGTCATAAAAGATGGCGAGCTGTGATTGTAGGAGGTCAAACATGTCATCTGATCCTGTAATAATAAATACAGTGACAGTCTGGTGAAATAACATCTCTGAGCCTACAGAGTCTGAATCTGTGAAGCTTTCCGTTGTGAATAATCTCGTGATGAACTGACGGTTTAATCACGCAGAGCTTGTGTTGGGAGATGAAGACAGTTTCTCCACAGTTTCACTACAACATCCTCTGATCTTATTTAAAACCAGGAAAACATCTCATTTAACGCTCACTTTGAAGTCTTTCCACAAGATCTGAGCGGAAACTCTCAAGCAAATAAAATATGATCCTTCATCTTGTGCCAACAGTCCCTACATCATCCAGCTCCCATAATGCACCTCTGGGTTGGAGGTCACATGTGAGCCCTGCAGATATATGGCTGAGGAGCCCCTCTAAGACCATGTGACTGTGACCTGAAGGGGTCCAACACATTATTCATTCGTCCTCCTCCCCTCATGAAACTGTGTCATGGAGACTGTGTTTCTAAATGACCTTAAATGGATCTTAGAGGTCACATTACAGTTAACAAAAAGACACCAATCAAATCTGAGATAAGCTAATATCCATTTGATCTGCCTCATTTTAAACTGTATTACTTTTAACATCAAATATAAATGATTAATACGAGTATGTTATGACAATATTAAAGCATTACATTTTGCATTTAATTACTCCAGACCAATCACAGCTCTGAATGTTCAGCACACACCATGTGATATGGACAGAGTAGGGATGAACGATAAAGTTCGGGACCGATAAATTATGGTAATATATTATTAATATGTGTTATGGCAAGCATTTGAAGAGTCAGAACTGTTCTTTGTTTTTGTTGTGTTAACAATAACAATGTCAGCTAGATTTGGCTTGGCCAGAGCTATGAAATATTAAATCATCTTAGCATTTCTTACCCTTAGGTGTGCAACTACAGGTAATAAACTTCTTTTTAAAATACAAAAATGTGAAATTATCTGTTATTTTATCGGTATCGGCCATGAGAAGCAGGTAATTATCATAAATATATCATAAATATTCATATCACCGTCTCTCTGTCTTTCATACTTTAAATATATATATAAATATAAGTGTATTTATATCTAACCCTTACTGTCTATTCTATATGATACTATATGTACATTACTCTACACTTCTCTGCACAAATCTAATCTATAAATGCATCAGTCCACCTGATATCTTGTCCAGCTCTACACAACACTGTTCCAGGATTTTCCATCTTTATCCTGAAACCAAACAGACCATAAAAACAGCAGATTTCTGGGTGAAGTTCAGCTTCAGAAGCTGCTAGAACTCTGCTAATGACGCATTCCACATTCACCGAGGTGTTTGAACACAACACCGGCTTACACAACTACAACATACTGAAGCTCAGAGGCTGTCAGTCTTTATTGATCCGTCACTGGCTGCTCTGGTGGAAACGCTGCATCATACTTCCGGGATTTCCCCCTTTTTTTATTTTCTCTTTCTCCTGAGGCCAGACAGTCGGTCAGAGACAGGTTTCTGTAACCTGAACAGCTGATAAACAACCAGAAACACACAGTCAGACTGGCGGAGAAGCTGAGGCTGAAACGAGATATTATGCAAACATAGAGACATTTTATCAGCCCTGAAGCCACAATGATACGGAGGAATATGAAAACTCATGTTTGCATTATGAAAGTTTTCCGTCTACATTTCTGGATTGTTCTCCTGGACTTCATTGTTCTCAGTGAAACAAATCTTCATCGACAATCTCTTTCAGGACAGACCAATAAAGAGACATGGGTTACACCCTCCCATCTGAAAAGACTCCACAGAATAGAATAGAGTAGAATAGAATAGAAAGCCTGTATTGTCATTGTTGTACAATATACAACAACATTAGGTGTGTTACTCCTGATCAGAGCATTAAAAGACAAAAACAAAACAACTTCAGCAAACAAACATCCACAGCCGACAAACTGGTTCTAAAATAGTCAAATAAAAAAATACAATGCAATTTTACACTACAATAAATGTTATTAATATGTTTTATTATGCCACTCCTATTATTGTAAGACTCACTATGGACAGTTTAGCCTCTTCCACTGCCCCCCTCTTTTTCATAGACCTGTTTTTGTCTTGTTTAGGGGGGTAAAGTGGGTCTTTAGGGGGAGATGGCAGGTCAACAGCAGATGTTCCATAGAAGTGGTGTACATCATCCGAAAGCTGGGAACCTGGAGATTAATTTGAGATGCTGCTCAGCACTGTGGGTCAAGTTGTTCTACTCATTAATCAGAAATAAACATGAATTAATTAATTTAAATAAATTGTAAAAGTGTATAAGGGTTTAGAACATTATGATAGAAGTATACGATGGTCATCCCCATGCCCTATTATGACTCATAAGTTGTTGCAGCAATTGATACCATCTGTTACACAGATTTGGTGCTAAATTTTACCATTTTTTACCACTGGAGAATTGATAAAAATGATCAATAATCCCTCCAAAATACCACATTAAGACACCAAGACCTTGAGGAACACCATAGAAAAAGCTATGCTTTGATTTGGAATCAAAAACCTTTGACATTTGGAGATTTCTGCGAGAATTGCATTTTTCGGCAATTGGATGGCGAGCACTCAGAAACCCCCTTATTGTCAATCTAGCTAGGAAAGCCATCTATCCTCTGAATGCTGTAGGTCTCTAGTTTGTCACGAGCACCGATACTTCGGTACCAACTCTGTACCAAAATTCTAAAAATGTGACGGTACTCATTTTCTTCGGTACCAAAGGTACTGAACCATGCCTGTAATGGTCATTTGGTACCGGAGCGGAGGTACTGGAGATGCGATTCTTCCGGATCTAATGGGGGCAGTATACGCTTACAAGTGTTCTCATCTGCCGTGAAATGAAGGAAGAAGAACGCCGCAACAGCACGGAAAAAACAACACGAGACGTGAAAGATGGCAGCTGCTGCAGCTCTACCTCCGCCTCAACTCGTTGAGAAAACAAATAGCAAGAGTCGGGTATGGACATACTTTGCGTTCGAGGCGGATTTACAAGGAGTAATAATAGATTCTCAAAAACCAGTATGCGGTGCAGTAACGGTGCCGTCGTACTTTTCTTTCTAATGGAGGAAATACTTCCAATTTAGCAAAGCACCTCAAAGACAGACATCCAGACAATATTGTTTATTTTAAATACTTGAAGGCTACATGCCACTGTTCTGTTTTGCAATATTATTAGACATTTCTTTTTATTTGTTACTTAAAGGCTACGTGCCTCTGTTTTTTGTAATGTTCAAATGTTTCAATATAGGAGTGCGTGTTGACTTACATGGGATTATTTTTTTTATTTATTTATTTATTTATTTTTACTGTGGTATCGAATTGGTATCGGCAATCGTGTAAATTCACTGGTATTGGTATCGACTACTAGATTTCTGGTACCGTGACATCACTATGTGCAGACCTACTTCACAATAAAACTGTCAAAGATATTCAGTTTACAAAGATATAGAACCAGAAAAAAGCATCAAATCCTCACGTTTGAGAAGCTGAGATCAAAGAGCAAAGAGAGGGCGCAAAGAGAGGGAGAGAAACAGGAAGTGAGCACCTGTGGGTGAGAAAGAAGGAGGAAATGAAACTGAAACTTAACATTTATTTGGCAGTTATTCCACGTAATTCAGTCAAATTAATCAGCCACTGTGGTATTTTCATTGAAGTAAAAGATCTGAGTACTTCTCCACCGCTGGTATTAATAATAACATGATAATGGGCAACTTAGGCTGAAAGAGAACAGCATTTATCCATTACTGTAGCAGAAAACAGAAAGCTATTGATGTGTCGGGTTTAATGTGCAGAATTTAGGCCGAGGACAACATTTATTATTGATGAGACATTGATTATTAACAGTCTGTGAGACAGTTTCCTGCTTTGATATCTGTGTGTAGTGATGGAAGAAGTATTACTGCAGTAAAAGTACTAATACCACACTGTCAAAATACTCCACTACAAGTAAAAGTCCTGCATTCAAAACCTGAAGTAAAAGTATTAAAATGATCCCTGTCAGTGTTTTCCTTTTATCTATCTGATGTTTGTGGATTCATATTGCTGCATGCATTAATGTTGTATTTTAACTCCTTTATATCCAGTTGTCTCACTGGTCAAGAGGAGGATGAAAAACTGTCATCTGTAAAGTAACTAAAGCTGTTTGATAAATGTATTGGAGTAAAAAGTACAATATTTGTCTCTGAGATGTAGTGGAGTAACTTAACTGTACAATAATTTGTGCAATAATTCATTAACACTGCATTTATATTGTACATTTTAAGAGATATGTAAGGGATAATGTACAGCGAGTGGGTCATTGTTGTGAAATAAATCCTGACAGGGCGATGTGGCACAAAATACAACTTTTCTTTGTAATATTATTACTTTATTTTCAAAATATTACAACTATCACAACTTTTTTCTTGCAAATTGTATACTTTATTTGTGTAAATTATTAATTTGCAAAATATTACTTTAATCTTTAAAATGTGTAACTTTATCGTGCACATTTTTTACTTTAATCTGAAAAATATATATTTTTTCCTTATATTTTATACTTTATTTGAGTAATGTAGTGACTTAAATCTGAAAATAAAACTAGAATTTTTTTCTCTCCAATTTCTTACTTTGGTTCCTGTAAAAGTACAATATTTACCTCTGAGATGTAGTTGGAGTAACTTAACTGTACAATATTTTGTGAATTAATACTACATTTATACTGTACATTTCAAGAAATATTCTTATTTATTTATACTACTCTTGCATTTATATTTAACTCACCAAATAGATCCCACTTCTCAGCAGTTTTATTTACACTGGTTATATATTGTATGTGTTTGATGTACATATTTGTACATATTTCTCTTATTTGTATTATTTATTTATATTACTCTAGATATATTGTGTTATATATTGTAGCACTGTGGACATACTCCTTTATCTCTATTTTTAAATATATTTCTTTATGCTTATATATAAGAGCAACTGTCCCAGTTCCCCCTTAGGGATCAATAAAGTAATATTTAATATTAATAAAGTACAATATTTACCTCTGAGATGTAGTGGAGTAACTTAACTGTATAATATTTTGTGCATTAATACTACATTTATACTGTGCATTTCAAGAAATATTCTTATTTATTTATACCACTCTTGCATTTATATTTAACACACTAAATAGATCCCACTTCTCAGCATTTTTATTTACACATATATTGTATGTGTTTGATGCCCATATTTGTACATATTTCTCTTATTTGTATTATTTGATAAACGATATACTGATATACACACTGTCACTGACCTACTACTTTTTGAATCTAAACTCAAAACTTTTTTATTTAGATTGGCTTTTAATACCTAGTAGCCCGGTGACATTTTTCCTGTGCTTTTTATGCACCTTTTCATGATTTTATGATATGTTATGTTTTTATTCCTGTTATTTTTTGATGTTAATGTAAAGCACTTTGGGTACCTTTTGGTTACTGTAAAGGGCTATACAAATACATTTTGATTTATTGATTGATTTGATATTTAATACATTACTCTACATATATTGTGTTGTCATGTCTTGTCATGGCATGCTGTATGTTTGTCATACTGTACTGTATCTGTGCTGTTTGTGTCGCTTGTATGGACTGTGTCTTTATACTATTGCTGCTGCCTCTTGGCCAGGTCATCATTGTAAATGAGAATTGTTTCTCAATTGATTTTACCTGGTTAAATAAAAGGTCAAATAAATAAAATCTATATTTTTTAAATATATTTCTTTATGCTTATATATAAGAACAACTGTCCCAGTTCCCCTTCATGGATCAATAAAGTCATATTTAATATGAATAAAGTACAATATTGACCTCTGAGATGTAGTGAAGTAGAAGTTTGAAGAGAAACTGTAAATACTCTAGTAAAGTACAAGTAGCGGTTGCGTAAATGTACTACACTCTGTGTGTGTGATTCAGACTGGTATGAATAACTCGTATTTCTCGGCAGGTAAACATGTTGGAACACATTTCATCATCACAGCTCCGGAGGTGACCGCCTCCGTCACCCCGAATGATCCCGGCTGGATGGGAGGCTCCGGTTTCAGCCACAACACCGGCCGGAACCACGCTCCCCCGAGACGACCCGGGCTGAGCAACACGCGAACACAACCAAGTGACAGCAACACAAACACAAACACCCCCATCACCACCTCCGCCACCATCACAACACCTCCACCACCACCTCCCTCCGGCTCTGATTTACAATAACAACCAACTGTCACAGCTAGCTTTTAGCTACCGTTAGCTGATAACCCGGGCTGACCCAGGCTGTACCGGGCTGTACCGGGCTATCAGAGCAGCAGCAGCTTCCTGTCTGTCTGTGTGTGTCTTGTCTCTCACCTGTAGGGTTGTGATGTGTTTGTCGTTGAACTTGTTCTCGCAGTATCTGAGCACCAGCGACGTCTTCCCCACGCAGCCTTCACCCAGCAGCACCACCTTGAAGGAGTAGGTCCTGCCGGCCGCCCCCGTGCCTCCCGGCCGGGCCGCCATGGCTGCTGGCTGGGTTCGGGGTTCGGGGTTCGGGGTTCGACTCACTGGACGAGTCCCTTAATATATCACAACAAGCCTTATTATCAAGCTAGCGATGCTAATGCTAATGCTAACCCGATGATCGGAACGGAGCTCCTGCGTAGCTTCACATCAGCTTCCGGCTCTAAACAAGGAGCTCAAACACGGAGAGAAAGGCGTCGACAGCATAAGCGAGTGTGAGTGTTATCAGTATGAACCAACAGGTGTGAGGTAACCGGGTCTGAATACGGAGCTACTTCCTCTTTCTGCTGCTGCGACTCTCTGCTTCTCACACAGCTAATGGCGTCTCTCTCATCTAGCAGTTAGCAGGCTAGCTCCGCCGAAGATCGTCTATGTGTGAGAGGATGACTCGCTCCCTTCTTTAAGTACAAGGAGGAGACATACCACCCCCTTTTTAAAAATTCCCGTTTGTGCATGTTCTCAAGGATTACTTCATTACAAATTCGAGGTACTTTGCTGCTACTTTATACTTCTACTCCACTAAACTTAGAGGTAAATATTGTACTTTATTATTATTAAATGTTAATTTATTGATCACAGAAGGGGGAATTGGGGCGTTACAGTTGCTCTTATATATAAGCACAAAGAAATATAAGAAAAATAGAATTAAATGAGTATGTACGCGTTGCCACAAGTAGAGTAATACAAATAAATAATAAAAATAAGAAATAAGAGAAATATGTACAAATATCTTCATCAAACAAACACATACAGTATATAACCACAGTATAAATTAAAAAAAAAAATGTGGAGAAGTGGGAACTAACTGAGTATGTAAAATGTAAATTTTGACAAACAACAATATATAACACAATATATGTAAAGTAATATAAATAAATATTCAAAATAAGAGAAAAGAGAAGTGTGTGCATTAAACACACACACACACACACACACACACACACACACACACATATATATATATATATATAAAATAAGAATATTTCTTGAAATGTACAGTATAAATGTAGTATTAATGCCACAGTTGAATTATTGCACAAATTACTGTTCAGTTAAGTTACTCCACTACATCTCAGAGGTAAATATTGTAGTTTTCAGAAATACTTTATTGACCCCTGAGGGGGAATTGGGACGTTACAGCTGCTCTTATATATAAGCAGAAATATATATAAGAAAAATAGAAATAAATTAGTTCATAAATTGTAAATTATGTACATAATACTACACAATATATGTAGAGTAATATAAATAAATATTAAAAATAAGAGATATATACAAATATGTGCATCAAACACACATACAATATATAACCACAGTGTAAATAAATAAAAAATAAAAAATGCTGAGAAGTGGGACAATCATATGATGATCTTATAGACCATGATGGATTGTTGCAGATTAAACTAGCCAACAGGATATAAAGGAGTTAAAATGCAACAAACACATTAATGCAGCAGTAATATTAATACAGAAACATCAGATAGAATAGGATTTGAATGCAGCTTGTAGTACAGTATGTTCACAGTGTGGTATTAGTACTTTTACTGCAGTAAAAAAAAACACAATATATTTTCTCAAACATGATTTATTTCATGGAGCTTTCTGTACAGCTGAAATGTATAGTCTTGTGTGTATTTAAGTGTTAGGACTCTGGTACTCAGAACTGTCAGCAGAGTGAGAGCTCCTCGCAGCCTCCTCCTCTCTGCAGCGTCACATGATGCAGCCCTCAGAGCTGCTGGGGAGGGGGGGGGTTTCTCATGTTGGCTCATCGAACATCAAACAGACTGAAAATGATAGAAAATCATCAGAACTCATCATGTGATGCTTCATTTTAAAAGAAATTTGGGACGATTTGTGTGAATGACAAAATGCATTCTGGGAGCTGGGATGTTCCTGTGATGTTTAAATGCATTTTATGTTTCCTTTTTCCATATTTGTGCATCTTTTTTCATCATTTATTACGTTTTAAATAATGCCATATTCTCAGATTTTGCTAAAAAAACAAACAATAAATAGAGCTTTAAGTCTTACGCTTGGACAAATCATATGTAATTTCTGCAGAGATTCCTTATTTTAATGGATAATAAACAGAAGATTTGTCATGACAGGTCAGGTCATGACCCCGATTGACCCCCAATGCAACAAAAACATCTCTTAAGTAATTGATTTTTGATGTTATTTATTTTTTATTGGCCTAAAAGTAGTCATTTTTAATTTAACTGTGTTGAGTCCTGCTGGCATCAGTCTATGAAACATCCACCATGTGAAAGTTTTTACTTCTATGATATAAACTCAACTCTAAACATACAGACATCATGACCTCAGTTTCTTTATTCCAAACAATTTCCCAGAAATTTCCTGGATATAACTACTAATATTCGAGAAAATAGAGAAAGTGTTCAATAAATAAATTACTTGACAGAATTTTACATTAAAATGAATGAAAGTGAAATTTGTCTGCAGGTGGGGACATAATTCAACATAATGGATAATAAAGCTTCCAATAATAATAAATATTAATGAATCAATGGAGGAGAGATGTATGTGACATTTAGGACAGCCGGGGTCAAAGGTCACAGCCCTGATTGACCCCTAATGCAACAAAAAACGTCTCGAAAATGTTTTGAAGTATTTGGATTTTTCATGTTGGGGAATACTTTCATTTTTTATTGTCAGCTAAAAAAATATTAAATTAATGTGAAATTTGCCAACGGGCACAAATACAAATATATATATATGGAACACATATAGAGAATAAAGGTGAATCAATGAGTAGAGTACAACAGTAGTAGTAGTAGAACAGTATAACTTGAGCTTTTCGGTAAAATATATATTTTATCATTTTTACTTTATCAATAAATGATGATATATTATTATAGATTAAACTACCAGCAGTATATAAAGTCATTAAAAGGAGCTCCACCTTTACCAGCTGTAACATTAAAGTGATGAGCATCAATAATTATAATCCAGTAATACAAATATGTTATTCTGCATAATGATTACTTTTCAGTTTGGTTCTTTAAGTACATTTTGATGCTTAAAAATCACTATTAAAATATAAAGAATAACTTTTGTTTGTTTTCCTTTGCTGCAGTACTAGCGATCAGCCACTAGAGGTCAGAGTCTGACTGGAGATGAAGCAGCAGGTGAACTCTGAAACACATAAAGAAGAATCAGTTCCTCTAAACTAAAGTATATTTACCAGTACTGATGACTAATTTATTAATATATATAATATATGGATAATATATAAATCGCATGTGTCAAATCTTTTATTTCTCAACTGTGAAATATTTTAAACCAATTTAATTTTAAGTCCCAGATATAGACAGGGGTTTACAGAGCTTTATTTAATTATTAATAATAATTAATTAGGTATTTATTACTACTTACACATATTTGTTTAAGCTTATAGGCTTTTGATTGTTTTTTTATCTTTGTGATGAACAGTATTTTGTGTGTGTATTCGGCGAGCTGATGCATTTGATAGGGACAGACCATGTTAATGAACATCAGTAGAAAATACAGGATGTAAACATGTTAATTTACATCCTTAGTCAGAGGCAGGTAACAATATACAGATAAAATAGACAACAGTGCATACAAACATACAATAAAAACAAGTAGTAAAGATAAAATACATCCACAGAAAAATAATTCACAGCTAGCTTAATTCATTTTTCAAGCAGAAACAGTGAAAATACTCAAATATTCTCTGGTCCCAGCCTCTTGAATGAGGGAATTTGCTCCAATGTCATATATTATTGTAAGCTGGATATCTGGACTTTGGTCAAACAAAACAAGACATTTGAAGACGTCACGTTCGGCTCTGTGAAGTTGTGATTGACAATTTTTTGAAATTGTTTTGACGTTTCATAAACTAAACAATAATCAATTCATTGAAAACATGATCTGCTAATCAGTAGTTACAGTCCTGATGCTAAGCTAAGCTAACTAGCTTCTTATTTAGTGTGTCAGTGTGAATATGTAATAAAATGTTGAACTATATGTTTAAATAAAGACACACAGACTCTCCTGGTTGGAGACAGATTGCTTCACACTGTTGCATCATCGCTTTAGTGCAGTGTGTGTGTGTGTGTGTGTGTGTGTGTGTGTGTGTGATAACATCTTAATATCTCTCTTATAGTGTCAATCATTAACCAGCTTTTTGTGTTCATGAATGAACACAAAAAGCTGGAATTAAAGGTGCAGCGCACTTCCTGTCGGGTTCAGTCTCGGTCTTTTCAAAATAAAAAGCCACCGTACACTACCTGCTCAGGGGCAACCTGCAGTCAGACCCAGTTAGAGACTGGCTGGTGAACATAGTGGACCAGTGTGTGTAACATTTATGTGGATCTATTAGCAGAAATAAAATATAATACTCATAACTATGTTTTCATTAGTGTATAATCAGCTGAGAATAAGAATCATTGTGTTTTCGTTAGCTTAGAATAAGGTTGCAATCTTTCTTCTTTCTTCTTTCTTCTTCTTTCTTTAAGTATGATTTTGAGGTACTTGTAGTTTACTTGAGTATTTCCATTTTCTGCTACTTCATTCTTCTACTCCATCTACTCCTACTTCTTAGGACTTTTAATTGTAGTGGAGTATTTTCATAGTGTGGTATCAGTACTGTGATCCCGACCAACTTTACTGTCTTTCAGAAGCTGTATCAGGTTCAATTTTAGAGCTAGACGGGACAGATATCATTTTCAAAGGGGTCCCTTGACCTCTGACCTCAAGATATGTTGATGAAAATGGGTTCTATGGGTACCCACGAGTCTCCCCATTACAGACACGCCCACTTTATGATAATCACATGCAGTTTTTTGAATGCAGTATAAATGTGTTATTGTCTCGTATTATGAAATGGTGTATCTGAATATTTCTGCATACTGGGGTCCCTAAACAGTCTTGAATTACATAAATTGGGTATCACTGTAAAGCTGAGACTCTTGTGGATCAAAAGAGCGAAATTGTATTCATGTGTGATGATGTTAGTCCCCACAGGAGACATTTCATTGACCTCACTGTATAGAATGACCTGTGGTGACCTCTAGGATAATCACAGCCTCATGAAACTTTACAGTTACAAACTAGAGACCTAGAGCATTCAGAGGATGGATGGATCAGACTAGAGACCTAGAGCATTCAGAGGATGGATGGATCAAACTAGAAACCTAGAGCATTCAGAGGATGGATGGATCAGAGTAGAGACCTAGAGCATTCAGAGGATGAATCAAACTGATGTACACCACTTCTATGTAACATCTACTATTAACCTGCTATCTCCCCCTCAAGACACCTTGTACCCCCCTAAAACAGACTAAAACGGCTCTATTGTGGGTCTATAAGGGTTAAAACAATCTTAAATGTTATTTATAACATCAGAAAGTTTAATTTATTGCATGGAATGTCTAAAAAATGTGCTTTTTTTGTAAATATTTTTACTTTGGTGATTAATAAATAAATTATTTTGTGTTTATTTATTTATGTATATGTTTTTATTAATTAATTCAGTGTTTTATTTGTTTATTTTTTTTTTATATATTTTTTTCCCCAAATCTTTTTTTTTATTGGGTTTTTTTTTTTGCAGACATGGCAGAGGTCATCTGATCAAATGTAGGAGATAACTCAGTGTCCATGACATGAAATAAAAACAGAAAAAGGACCACCCCCTACACACAAAATATCTGAAATCAAATAACGGATTTATTTATTTTCTCTTTCATGTGACCAAGAAAATAAATAAATAAATAACAATAATAATAATAATAATAATAATAATAATAAAATAATTGTAAAGAGCAAAATAGAAAATAAAATAAAACAATAAAAGAATGAAAAAATATACGAAATCAAATAACGGATTTAGCTTAGAAAAATGGAAATAAAAAGGGTCGTATGAAAGGAGAAGTGACTATTTACTATTATTTGTTTATTTTTGACATTTTTGCTGCTCATCTGTTGTTACAGTCAGACAGACAGACAGACAGAGAGACAGACAGACAGTGTGTGGGCTATATAATAGTAAACGGGTCTGACACACACACACTGTTGTAGTATTGGAGGGACTCACACACACACACACTGTGGTCCACGCGTGCAGGCTGGAAACACACTAACCTGCAGACACAAACTACTTTATTTCACTTAATCCAGATTAAAGTTAATCTGAAGCGACTCCAGAGACCTGAGACCAGAATCAACCTGATCCGGATCTTTGAGGTTGTTTAGTTTCTGCTGAATTTGGAGCTTCCAGCCTCCGGAGGAACCTCGGAGGACATGCCGGGGTTCGTGGCTCTGCTGGCCGCGTTTGCAGCGCTCTCGGCCGGGCTGAGGAGCTGCGTGTCCGCGGTGGAGATGCAGAGCTCCGGGGCCGTGGAGGAGAGCCCAGCGGTAGTAGGGGGGAACGGGGACGGGGACTGTCCCGGCCGCTGCCGGTGCGAGGTGTCCGGGCTGCTGCACCGGGTGGATTGCTCGGACCGGGGACTCCGGGAGGTCCCGAGCAACCTGAGCGTCTTCACGTCCTACCTGTAAGTCATCAGCCAGGGTTTACATTACTCACATAATGCATATATAGTAAATGCTCCAAACATGTGTGTGCATGTGAGCGCGTGCGTGCATGTTATGTAGTCGTGAGAAACGGAGCACCTGTCCGCGTGTTTACGTCCTCGCGCTCTGTACAACGCGCGTGCACAGGTCTTGTTGTTGTTCATGTGGAGATAAAAAAAAAGACATCATAGTTTATGAAAGAAAGAAAGAGAGAACAGTTCTGGGGGTTCTTGAAGAGGTTAACGTTTCTTGAGGGTCTGCAGGTTCTTAAAGAGGTTCCTGGAGCACCAGAAGAGGTTCCACTGGTTCTTGAAGAGGTTAACGTTTATTGAAGGTCATTAGAGGTTCTTAACCAGGTTCATGGAGCACTAGGAGAGGTTCCACTGGTTCTTGAAGAGGTTAAAGTTTCTTGAAGGTCCTTAGAGATTCTTAAAGAGGTTTCTGGAGCACTAGGAGAGGTTCTACTGGTTCTTGAGGAGGTTAAAGTTTCTTGAAGGTCCTTAAGGGTTCTTAAAGAGGTTCCTGGAGCACTAGAAGAGGTTCCACTGGTTCTTGAAGAGGTTGAAGTTTCTTGAAGGTCCTTAAGGGTTCTTAAAGAGGTTCCTGGAGCACTACAAGAGGTTCCTCTGGTTCTTGAGGAAGTTAAAGTTTCTTGAAGGTTTGCTGGTTCTTAAAGAGGTTCCTGGAGCACTAGAAGAGGTTCCACTGGTCCTTGAAGAGGTTAAAGTTTCTTGAAGGTCTGCAGGTTCTTAAAAAGGTTCCTGGAGCACTAGAAGAGGTTCCACTGGTTCTTGAAGAGGTTAAAGTTTGTTGAAGGTCCTTAGAGGTTCTTAAAGAGGTTCCTGGAGCACTAGAAGAGGTTCCACTGGTTCTTGAAGAGGTTAAAGTTTGTTGAAGGTCCTTAGCAGTTCTTAAAAAGGTTCCTGGAGCACTAGAAGAGGTTCCACTGGTTCTTGAAGAGGTTAAAGTTTCTTGAAGGTCCTTAGAGGTTCTTAAAGATTTTCCTGGAGCACTAGAAAAGGTTACACTGGTTTCTGAAGAGGTTTGAAAGTTTCTTGAAGGTCCTTAGAGGTTCTTAAAGAGGTTCATGGAGCACCAGAAGAGGTTCCACTGGTTCTTGAGGAGGTTAAAGTTTGTTGAAGGTCCTTAGAGGTTCTTAAAGAGGTTCCTGGAGCACTAGAAGAGGTTCCACTGGTTCTTGAAGAGGTTAAAGTTTGTTGAAGGTCCTTAGCAGTTCTTAAAAAGGTTCCTGGAGCACTAGGAGAGGTTCCACTAGTTCTTGAAGAGGTTAAAGTTTCTTGAAGGTCCTTAGAGGTTCTTAGAGATTTTCCTGGAGCACTAGGAGAGGTTCCACTGGTTCTTGAAGAGGTTAAAGTTTCTTGAAGATCTGCAATTCAACATGAACCTGACCTTCATGTCTTTGGACTGTGGGAGGAAACTGGAGAACCTGGCGAAAACCCACGCTAACACATGGAGAACATGCAAACTCCACACAGAAGGGCCCCAAGCCGGATTCAAACCTGCGACCGTTAAGTTTATTTATTGTTGGTAAAAATGTACTCACCGTCACATCCCAGTTCCACTGAAGTTCCAGGACACTATGAGATGGTTTCAGTCATCTCTTTTAAGGGTTAAATTAATTCTGCAACTATCTGAGGGCCTTCCAGATGTTCATGAGGAGCTTCAGTTGTTACTTATGGGTTTTCTAGAGGTTCCAGAGATTTACTGAAGAGGCTCCTCGCAGTCTTTGTGAAGGTGTTTTTGAGGCCTGGAGGTGGGCTACAGAGATGGACTCCTGGAACTTGAAGAGGCTCCAGTTGTTGTTGAAGAGATTCTAGTTCTCGATTGAGGAGGTTCCAAGGATTATTTAGGAGATTTCCGGGGGTTCTTTAAGAAATCCAAGGAGTTTTGAGATGCTCCTGGGAGATTGTGAAAAGCTGTCAGGGTTTTTTTGAGGACGTTTCAGAAGTATGAATGTAAAAGATTCAGAATTTTTGAAGGTACCTGGAGGGGTTCCAGCAGCTTGAGGAGGTTCCAGTGGTCACTGAGGAGATTGTGGTTCTTTAACATCCTCCAGGTACCTGCAGAGACTGTTGGAGCTTTGAGAAGTTCCAGGTTTCTTTAAACAGTTTCAGGGAATCTTTGGGAAGACAAGATTTGTCTCTCCTGGCTG
The DNA here is from genome assembly GCA_916701655.1 of Sebastiscus albofasciatus. Taxonomy (NCBI): domain Eukaryota; kingdom Metazoa; phylum Chordata; class Actinopteri; order Perciformes; family Sebastidae; genus Sebastiscus; species Sebastiscus albofasciatus. The sequence goes on along the minus strand of CAKAOI010035047.1, from coordinate 1,493 downwards.
TCAAAAAGTATGGAAAAGTTTTTTGACAACAGCCGCTGCTGCCTTTTTGGATCGAAAACGCTTATTATATTTATAATATTTTATTGTTCAACACATTTCAGTAGAATATGACAATAGAAGAGAAATAATTACTTTTGTCCGGCTCCTTGTAGGCAGACGTTTTACTGGTGTCCAGTAGTCACTTTCAGTCCAAAATGGTGGAGGCATAGCTTTGCTGCTGGGTGCTGATGTTGCAACAAACTTTTGCTGCTTCCCTCACCCTGATCTATCAGGGGCCGGTGACCTCTGACCTCAACACATGAGGACACCTTGTTGGCTTTAAATCTTAGAGGTGAAACTCACCAAATGGTAAAAACAGAATTGATTAAAGTGGAACTTAATTGTTAAATTTTATCTTAAAGGTCCCATATCGTGCTCATTTTCAGGTTCATGCTTGTATTTTGTGTTTCTACTAGAACATGTTTACATGCTGTAATGTTCAAAAAAAACTTTATTTTCCTCATACTGTCGGCCTGGATATGCCTGTATTCACCCTCTGTCTGAAACGCTCCATGTAGTGCATTTCGATGGAATTGCGTTGCGAGGCAAGAGCTTGGGTCCATGTTCACTTCCTGTCAGCTGATGACATTCACATACACTGCAACAGGAAATAAACTGGGACACATTTAGAGTGTTAACGTTTAAGTCTGTGTAAAGGATCTAAATATTGTATATTTGTGACATCACAAATAGACAGAAATCCTAACGGCTTGTTTCAAATGCAGAGTTTCTGAATACGGGCTATGTGTATTTCCCTGTGGATTGAGCGTTTCGATACTTTCACAGTATTTGTATAGGACTTAAGCCTGCTTTATAATAAAAAAAAAGAAAATCTCACTTTTTTATAATATGGGAGCTGTGATGTTTATTATATCAACACCAAATCATTCATGTTTTTTTGTAAAAATCAAGTTGAAATGTAAAAATAATCACTTCTATTCACTTTAATCATTTGGTTTTAATGGTGGCGGATATGGCTGCTCAGTTTTATGGTTTGCTTTGGAAAAAATGGTAAAAATATTTGTGAGTTCTTCCTAAAAATTACAAAAAAGCCTCTTGGGTTTGGTCCAGTGAAGTTTCAGTGTTTCTACTTGAGTGTCAACACGTGTTGAAGAGAAACACTAAAACTAATTCAAGTGTGTTTCACCTCACAGCAGGTGACCGGCCTCGATACCAGACAGCTTGGCAAAACCATGACATCACTGTGCTGTGTGTGTGTGTGTGTGTGTGTGTGTGTGTGTGTGTGTGTGTGTGTGTGTGTGTGTATGTGTGTGTGCGTGTGTGTGTAAAACCTGCCTGTCTTGGCCGTCGTCTAAAAGCAGCACAATGTCCAGGATTTAAATTTCACTCTCATTAAAGAAAAACCTTCTTCTATTCAGTGTGTGTGTGTGTGTGTGTGTGTAATGAAAGCACTTTCCTTACAGTTTGTCTAAGATACACACACACACACACAT
>CAKAOI010035046.1:0-11545 GCA_916701655.1 Sebastiscus albofasciatus | reverse complement strand
CCTTGGTTGTAACGAGTGGTTATTTGAGTTACTGTTGCCTTTCTATCATCTCCAACCACTCTGCCCATTCTCCTCTGACCTCTGACATCAACAAGGCATTTTCGTCCACACAACTGCCGCTCACTGGATATGTTCTCTTGTTCGGACCATTCTCTGTAAACCCTAGAGATGGTTGTGCGTGACAATCCCAGTAGATGAGCAGTTTTTGAAAACTAAGACCAGCCCGTCTAACACCAACAACCATGCCACGTTCAAAGTCACTTAAATCCCCTTTCTTCCCCATTCTGATGCTCGGTTTGAACTTCAGCAAGTCGTCTTCACCACGTCTAGATGCCTAAATGCATTGAGTTGCTGCCATGTGATTGACTGATTAGCTATTTGTGTTAACAAGCAATTGAACAGGTGTGTCTAATAAAGTGGCCGGTGAGTGTATATATATGATATTAATCTGTGTTAATGTTTACTGGGCTTGTGTTTCTTGACAATGGCACCGTCCTATAGCGACATGGCGTTGCTCTCTCTGTGTTTTTTCTTATATGTTTTTCCTTCAAATATGAAAGAACGAATCTTCTAAGGATAACGGTACATGATGCAAGACCTCAAACCCAAGTTGCTCTACACGTCCAGTGACTCAGTTGAACGATGTAGCATCTCCACCTATGAGCCCAGGAAACGCAGCAGAAGGGCTGACGTTCTTGTGTTGTTCAGAAAGCACCGGCATCGCATGCCGTTGCTGAGCATGATACTCTCAAATGTGCGATCCTCAATCAGACCAAGGAAGGACTATGCTGACTGCTCAGTTCTGTGCTGAACTCTGGTACCGGTCTGAGGCTGGTCGCACTTCAGAGTCACTGAAACAACGGGACGGTGGCGTCTGCCTCCATGTTAATCAAAGGTAGAGTCTCTCAATGTTCTGCAGAATTAGAGGCACTGACCATCAGATGACAACCAATTTATGTTCCCGAAAAATTTGCATCTTTTACATTGATAGCTGTTTACATTCCTCCTCAGACTCACGACCCACATCATGGACACAGAACACCAGACTCTGTCATTTGGGTATTAGGCGATTCAAACCATTTAAGCTTGAAAAAAGTACTTCCAAGTTACAAGTGGCAAATCTTCACTGCCACGAGAGGTGATAAAACGCTTGACCAATGTCTCTGTGCTAGTCCAATGTCTCTGTGCTAGTCCTATGTCTCTGCGCTAGTCAAATGTCTCTGTCTAGTCCAATGTCTCTGTCTAGTCCAATGTCTCTGTGCTAGTCCAATGTCTCTGCGCTTGTCCAATGTCTCTGGGCTAGTCCAATGTCTCTGTCTAGTCTGATGTCTCTGTCTAGTCCAATGTCTCTGCGCTAGTCCAATGTCTCTGTCTAGTCCGATGTCTCTGTCTAGTCCAATGTCTCTGTGCTAGTCCAATGTCTCTGCGCTAGTCCAATGTCTCTGTCTAGTCCGATGTCTCTGTCTAGTCCAATGTCTCTGTGCTAGACCAATGTCTCTGCGCTAGTCCAATGTCTCTGGGCTAGTCCAATGTCTCTGGGCTAGTCCAATGTCAATGGTACGGAAACAGTTCAGCACAAGACAGGAAGCGTCTGGACAAGATGGTACGCACAGAATCAAAAGTCATAGGCCAGGAGCTGCCACCCCCTGCTGAAACCTACACTATTATACCACAGAAGAAGGGACACAATAATCTTCATGACTCCTCTCACTGAGCTTAATGTATTTTTAACTTCCTCCCTTCCTATAAAAGACTGAAGTATCAGAACTGGGACAGCCAGGTTCTGCAGCATCTACCCAGACAACGTTAGTGCCCTTAACTCTGAAATCATGAATGTGCTGCTGTTACTCCTGTCTCGCAAGACACTGTGAGGGTATGACTACCATGGTATACATCATAGCTGGTTGTGGTACTGATAGCATCCCCATAGGAATGCTTGTTTAGATGATTTATTAAAGTTAGGTGGTCACTGTATGTAAGGTGGGGTTCTTGTTGTCCTTGATTTGTGTGAGCTCAGTGAAGTATTGAATCTTTTTTTCTCTGCACTGACTGTTCTCACTGTGTCCTCCTACAGGCCGGGGCCACTGGGACGAGGATAGCGTGGTCAGCTCTCCAGATGGAGGCTCAGCCAGTGACTCAGGGGATCGGTACCAAGCTGACCACTACCGCTGTAGCCCACAGGAACCCAGCAAGATCGAGACGCTGATCCGGGCCACGCAGCAGATGATTAAGGAAGAAGAGAGTCGACTTCATCTGCGCAGGGGCCCTCTGGATGCCCCACTGGGGCCGGCCAATGGGCTGCCCAAGGGCCCTGGCCCATGCTTCACTCCCGAGTATACTCAAGGGCCCCTACCGCTACAGACCGTGGTGTGTCGAGGTTTGAGTCAGGTGATCAGCCCTGTGCCTAGTCCCACCCCCCTGTCCAGGCTCAGCAGTCCAGGTCCTGAGCGCCTCCACAAGCCCAAAGACTACCTCCAAACAGACCTGTCCCCTATTTCTTTGCCATTACACCACCCATTTGGTCGGCCAGGTCCGTGCTCGGCTTCCCCCACCTCGGCCCCAGCCCTCTACCCCTCCCACACCCACACCCACCCACGGCCCTACTTAGACAAGCATAAAGCCTACTCCCTGACGGGCTACACTCTGGAGCACCTCTATGACCCAGAGAGCCGGCGGGACTACTGCACCTCCACCAGCACTGGCCCCACCCACTGCGATGTACCCCCTCACCTCCGCATACCAGCAGAGCAGACCCCCGGATATAAAGGCACCTCTGTCATCATCAGCAACGGCAGCTAACACCCATCGAACACCGTAGTGGGACTGCGCTCACACAGCCTGAGCTGGTTCGCTCCGTTACAACATCAAGCCATCGTTATTCTGGATCATGTTAGCCGCTTTTTCCATCATACCGATCATTTTATTCAAACTGTTGCCTCATTATAGAAATACATTGTAGCTACATTTCCCCCCAAATGTTGCACTAACATCAATTTGTGAAGAACAGTCAGTGTTGATTTAACCCTTACTCGACCAGTCAGTGTTGAATTAACCCTTACTCGACCAGTCAGTGCTGATTTAACCCTTACTCCAACAGTCAGTGCTGATTTAACCGTTACTCGACCAGTCAGTGTTGATTTAACCCTTACTCCAACAGTCAGTGTTGATTTAACCCTTACTCCAACAGTCAGTGTTGATTTAACCCTTACTCCAACAGTCAGTGTTGATTTAACCCTTACTCCAACAGTCAGTGTTGATTTAACCCTTACTCCAACAGTCAGTGTTAAATTAACCCTTACTCCAACAGTCAGTGTTGAATTAACCCTTACTCGACCAGTCAGTGCTGATTTAACCCTTACTCCAACAGTCAGTGTTGATTTAACCCTTACTCCAACAGTCAGTGTTGAATTAACCCTTACTCGACCAGTCAGTGTTGATTTAACCCTTACTCCAACAGTCAGTGTTGATTTAACCCTTACTCCAACAGTCAGTGTTGATTTAACCCTTACTCCAACAGTCAGTGCTCATTTAACCCTTACTCCAACAGTCAGTGCTCATTTAACCCTTACTCCAACAGTCAGTGCTCATTTAACCCTTACTCCAACAGTCAGTGCATGTTTCTCTCAACGGGTGAGTGGAAACAACAAGATCACATAATTAGCCATGCCTGTAATTCTGGTAAATAGTGTTAATGTATTGCAGCCTTTCATCTAAGACTGACTTTATGTTACTTTGATGAACTAATTTGCTTTTCTCTATCCCAAAATCTGGTACAAAATTTTAGACCCGATGCATGCATAGATTTTCAAACAAGTGAGACCCAATCCTTCAGCCCACAGTTGTCTGTGTTTCCACCGCGGCCTAAAGACCTGCAAAGGCAAATTAGTTCACTGACGTGTGAAAAAGCAACATGACATGTGACGAGGGCTGCTGGTGGTCTCAGTGGTAAACACTCTCTGCAGCCTGACGTTCAGTGTGATATAAACATTAGCCTTTGTCTCACTGCGACAATATCTACTGCTGTCTAGCAGGACTATTTACTGATGCACGGTGGATGTAATGAATGAAATACAGAGGAGGAAAATGAAACTAAGAGAGTAAATCATCTGTTGAGTGTTTGATCAAATGTTCCTGGAGCTTAATTTAGACCCTGGTCCCTGCAGTCAAAACACAATTGGTTCCTCAAAAGGTTCTTAGTAACAGGGGAAAGTTCCTGGTGGAAACAGGACTTTTGGTATTAGGCTTATTTACACACAGTAATACTACAGCACCCCACCAGGTTTGGTTAGGTTTAGGGACAAATAGCATTTGGTTGGTGTTAGGGAAAGATTCAAATAAGTATTTCTTTAAGGTTAGTGGACCTTCCTGGTTTGGGTTCAAATGTTAGGGGACCTTCCTCATCATGGTTGCACTACAGTAATAACCACGTGGTTAAGATTAGGAAACAATCGTGGTCCTAATTGTCAGTTTGAAAGCAGAAACTAACCACATTCTCCCGGTGTTTTGTCGACCCACCCTACGTGGACTTTGTTGCTCTATAATAACGTCACCTGACTTCCTCCTTTCTAAGTCAAACTTGAGTGAAAAAAACAAACAATACTTTGGTCCAAATTGATCAGTATGATGGAAAAAATGGAAAACAGGGCTGGGTAGAAAACAGCTGAAGTTCTACTTTAACATCCGCCCCAGTGTGTGAAACCTTTTGCACTATAAGAGATGGAGATTTTGTGAAGAGGTCTCTTTGTTTTTCAATGCATTTGGATGAGGAGAAATGACAGGGTTGGTGCACTTTGCAGTGATGCAGAGCGCAGGTTGGCCTTGAAATAAAGCCTGTGTCATTTTAAACTTCACAGACTGATATGCAAAGTCATTCTCTAGATGTTTCTGTTCTCTCAGTTTTGGTATCTTGCAGGGAAGTAAAGGCAGTAAAGAAAAAGGCAGATACATTGATGACTCTCTGGGTGCATGATGAATATGATTGTACAGTGAGAACCATGGATTGATTGTTGGACATATTTTAATGGTTGACACAGGACGTCTGCTGCTTTGATATTCGGTATAGTGTTTGATTGGCAAGAAAATAAAATTACTTTTTACCAGAAGTATATGACAGAAGCTATGGAATCATTTGTGATTGACTGTAGGAAGACTGACACACCATATGCAATTCAACCCATTGGAATACCAGGTGAGGTAAGGCAGCTTGATCATGTTCATTATAACAGATCCCTGAAGCAACTGTTCATTATTGTTATGTGGGCATGTTTGTATAACAGAATTCAGGATTTCTCTTCTTCTTCATGTCCTCCTCAGTCCTAGATGAACCTATATTTATACAAGTTTGGATTCTTTTTTTTTTTTCATTTTGTCAAAGCCTGAAATGTGCTTCATCTCTTAAAGTTATTTATGGTGTACTGTAAATATGCTCAAAAAAACAAATCCCACCCCATTCAAGCACATGGGCAAAAACTGTATTTATTGAGTAAATGTTTCTTTATGATTTTGAAATATAGCTGAAATCAAATCCAGTCTGCTTGTATATTGAGTGTGTTTTTGACTGGAGCAAATTCTAAAAGAGGACAAAATAAAATCATTTTGCAGAGATGAGTCATGTTTTCTTTTATGTCCAATATTTTTAATCAAACATTCAAACATGGCTGTTCATACACAATCAAATATTTTTTTAGGGAGCCGAATGTCCAACAATTCCTTACCAAAAACAGACAGTATGTAAAACACAGTTCACATGAGGAATGTAAGAAATCACACATGAAATCATTGGTGGTATATTCACATATAGGTATATAGGTATCAATTTATGGCTGCAACCTGATCTCATGACGGCGTATAAATAGCACAACATTTTTAGGACATTCCATATGATAACACAGTATAAGCTTTTCCTGAATCATTTAACGCCGACGTTACCGTGAAATGGTCGCGTTTATGTTTAGGCAACAAAACTACTAAGTAAAATACGGACATAAACAACATAAGTACGGAAAACACGTCAAGTCAATTTTATAGTATAATATATGATGGATCCTGAGCAACAGGACCTCCTCTCCACCATGGAACCTTGAGCAAAACACAACTCTGAGTGGGCAGCCATCTGCCTCGACCGGAGAGGGAGAGAGAAAGAGAGATAATAATGATAGAAATAGGACTAATAACAATAATAAGTAGGCTAGTGGTGGATAGAATGATAATAGTAATATCAGTAATAATAGCAGAAATAATACTTGTAATATGATTACTACTAATAATAGCAGTAACCCTGCATTCTGGGAGTGAAAGAAGTTTATTATATCAGGATATGCCCTTGAGATGAATCATCTCATGTTCACGGGGAAGTGCAGTGTTCTAGTGGGGTAATAGGGTACTATGTAGCACACAGCTTCTGGGGGCCACATCCAATGCATGGACTAATTTTTCTGCATCATTTTGACACAGGATGTGCCTAATTTTTGCAATGTTACGTAGATGAAAGAAGGCAGTCCTTGAGGTTTGTTTTATGTGGGAGCTAAAGGACATATCCTGATAAAAGATAACTCCCAGATTCCTTACGGTGGTGCTGGAGGCCAGGGCAATGCCATCTAGAGTAACTATTTCATTAGATAATTTGTTTCGGAGGCGCTCAGGGCCAAGAACAATAACTTCAGTTTTGTCTGAGTTTAACATCAGGAAATTGCAGGTCATCCAGGTTTTTATGTCCTTAAGGCATGCTTGAAGTTTAGTTAACTGGTTGGTTTTGTCTGGCTTGATCAATAGATATAATTGGGTATCATCTGCGTAACAATGAAAGTTTATGGAGTGTTTTCTAATAACATTTCCTAAGGGAAGCATATATAAGGTAAATAGAATTAGTCCAAGTACAGAACCCTGTGGAACTCCATGACTAACTTTGGCGTGCATGGAGGACTCGTCGTTGATATGGACAAACTGAGATCGATCTGATAAATAGGACTCAAACCAACTTAGTGCAGTTCCTTTAATGCCAATTAAATGTCCCAGTCTCTGTAATAGGATGTGATGGTCAATGGTGTCGAAAGCAGCACTAAGATCTAACAAGACAAGTACAGAGACAAGTCCTTTGTCCAATGCAATTAGAAGGTCATTTGTAATTTTCACTTGTACTGTCTCTGCGCTATGGTGCACTCTAAATCCTGACTGATAATCCTCGAATAAATGATTGTTCTGTAGAAAGTCACACAGCTGACTGGCGACGACTTTCCCAAGGATTTTAGAGAGAAAGGGAAGGTTAGATATAGGTCTATAGTTGGCTAGGAACTCTGGATCAAGAGTGGGCTTTTTAACAAGAGGTTTAATTACAGCTACTTTAAAGGACTGTGGTACATAGCCTGTTACATTGATCATATCCAGTAAAGAGGTGCTAACTAAAGGTAAAACTTCTTTAAGCAGTCTAGTTGGGATGGGGTCTAAGAGACAGGTAGGTGGTTTAGATGAAGAGATCACTGAAGTCAATTTGTGGAGGTCAATGGGAGAAGAGCAGTCTAAATATATATCAGGTTGTACAGCTGTTTCTAAGGTTCTTGTGTTTGAAGATAAATCTGTACCGTCTGAGGGCAAGAGGTCACTAACAGAACTTCAAAATAACTCAACTACACTTTGGGACACAAACAAAAAAAGTCCTGTGTTTGTTGGACCCATCCACCTCCCCTACCGTCCACTGTAAGCAGACTTTCTCACTTGTTCTACTCCGTCACTAGCTCTGAGGGTAGCATGTTCACTCGGATGCATTTACATTGCAGTCAGTACAGATTACATGGCGTGAACGGCATTGTTATTACACATGAATGTATCACGTGTAACACATTTAACATGTGAACAAATGTTATAGAGATATAAACTCAGAAAAAAAGTTTGGAGATATGTGTTTGGTGGATTATTTCTCTGTTGTTACAATGCTAATTGTCATTGTATTTTACATCGTTGGAAAACCTGTTTATTTACCTTCACAATGATGTCCAACTTGTAAGGATCATGCATTTGTGGGATGAGCAGCACAGCTGGTTATGTGGGGAGCGCCCAAGAAAAATGTTCCAAAATGCTCTACCAATGGTAAACAGTGTATTCTCCTGTTGGTGTTGACTCTTGTTTTGAGTTGTTTAGTGGATTGGATGATTGAACTCTCTGTCAGTAACAAGGAACAAACAAGACATATTGGCTATTTTACACTTTATTCATTTAATACACCGTCAGGAGCCTCAGTAGCGGTAGAAGATCCATATGCAGCCACAACAGCCTGACACCTCCTCCTCATGCTGGTCACCAACCTGGTCACATGTTGCTGTGGGATGGCGTTCCATTCCTCAACCAGGATTCATTGCAGGTCAGTCAGCGTGGTTGTGTTGGTCACTCTAACGCGTACAGCACGCCCAAGCTGATCCCACAAGTGTTGAATTGGGTTGAGGTGTGGACTCTTAGCAGGCCGTTCCATTCTCTCTACTCCCACATTGTGGAGGTAGTCTGTGATAACCCTGGCTCTGTGGGGGCGAGCGTTGTCATCTTGGAGGATGAAGTTAGGTCCCAGATTGTGGAGATATGGGATCACCACTGGCTGCAGAATCTCATCCCGATATCTCTCTGCATTGAGATGGCCTTCAATGATGACAAACCTTGTTTTGCCAGTGAGGGAGATGCCGCCCCACCATGACACTGCCCCCTCCAAAAGCTGTTACTCCATCGGTGCAACAATCAGCATAGCGTTCTCCACGTCGTCTCCATACTTTTACCCTGCCATCCGACTTTGGCAGACAGAACCTGGACTCATCACTGAACATGACATTCCCCCACATGTTCAGGTTCCATTGTCTGTGTTGTCGACACCAGCGCCAACGGGCCTGACGGTGAAGGGCAGTCATTGCAGGCTTCCTGGTAGCCTTATGAGAATACACTGTTTACCATTGGCAGAGTATTTTGGCAAATTTTTCTTGGGCGCTACCCACATAATCAGCTGTGCTGCTCATCCCACAAATGCATGATCTTTACAAGTTGGACATCATTGTGAAGGTAAATAAACAGGCTTTCCAACCATGTAAAATACAATGCCCATTAGCATTGTAACAACAGAGAAATAATCCACCAAACACAAGTTTCCGAACTTTGTTTTTCTAGTATATATATATATATATATATATATACAATCTAATGAACATGTCTACCGTTTTCTAGACTGGACAAGGGCATATTTGATCCTAAATACAATCTATTTACTTTATGTAGTTGACGTCTGTATGACAATAAAGTAGAATAAATGAAATGTCTGTCAGTTTGAGCAGTTTACAGTAAATGTTTGTATCGGTAGTCGCACGGAACTGACATCAGAGCGTGTTCCATGACAAACACGAAACGGCGTTGCATGTCGTCAGTAAGGGCAGCTGGTTAGTCGGCATCGATGCAGCTCGCTGCTGGAGAGTTTTATAACACACTTCCACTCCCTGTGAATTGGTTTGGAATGGCACTTAATATGGCGGACCCTCCACGCAAACGGAGTGGAAGTGTGTAGGGAGAGGGTGTAGGGTGTAGGGTGTAGTGGGGGGTTGGGACAGAGTGTTTCAGATAGAGGTGAAAAGAGGTGCTGCAGCACATTAAAGCATGTAAACATGTTCTTGTACAAACCCAAAATACAAGTATGAACCTGAAAATTAGCACAATAGGTACTCTTTAATAATTTACCATTATCTTGCATATATTTGTGGGCAGGCTCTGAAATTAGCACCCGCCACTCGGGTTAATTGTTGGCAGTGGTGGGTGAAATCATCGGGACACCCGCCACGTTGGCAGACAGGGGAAATGCTATTGATGGAACAGAGAACTGTACTTGTCCGCTTTCTTGGCATCTCATGCCTCCGTGCACAATGACACATACGCACGTTGTATCATGTTCATCAGTTTGTTTTGGACCGGAGCCACAGTGGAGAGAAAACAACAGCATGGTGCTACTAAACCTGAGGGGACGCACCCTGTTTATACCTCATAATGCCACACTGGGAACAACAAATCTGTGCTGAAATCAACAGGATGAGTGTTCGTAATGTTAGCTGTTAGGAGGGAAACTTGAATAAATCCAGTTGTTTGTAGGAGATGTTTTCACATCAATATAAAATAGATAATAGAGGTTTATGACCTGTTTAACTTCATAACAACTTACCAAGATTTTTTTTAATCAAAGCAAGTATTTAAATAATCATAATCATTTAACTTGTGTGTTTTTATGCAAATAACCACTATAGATGATAATAATAGAGTACAGTACTATGTACAGTTCCCTCCTTCCCACCAAATACAGGGCTCCCCCAGTAGCTACAGTGTCATTCAAACACTGGTATTTACCATGCATGCATATCATGTTTTTTATGATAAATATATGGAACATTGAATGACTTCAGATCTAAAATGATATTCCTTCATTTAGCGCAGAGACTTCAAAAGTGTCAGATAAAATGTCTGAGTGGCAGACAAACAAAGACTTGTCTAATACAGTGGCAGGAAGTGAAGAAAGTTCATTTCAGAACTTCTGACCCAGGGTATTAATAATCATTACAATCTGCTATACCACTTGTTTGAGAGCAGCACCAATAGAAAACTAGCAAAAACCCTTAACACCTGGTTCTGGTATGATATGATATGATATGAGATGGAGCAGTAGGCTATAGTGTTACCTCTCGTAGTTGGGAGTTTTCCTAAACTTGGCTAACTAACTTTAGTCTAGCCTGGCTGGTAGTTTTTAACAGATTTCAGTCAACTCTGCTGTGATGACCGGCATGTTTATTCAGAATAACAGACGTAACATAAATCAGCATCAGAACATAAATGCAGCTCCTCTTCTCTCTGGAACACTGAGACGGTAACGTTAGTACGAAGCTAAAGCTTCATGTGCTAGTTAGTTAGCCAGATGACGGTAGTTAACAGTTAGCTAGCGTTAGCTTGGCTCCCTTCTAGTTGGTTGGATTTAACAGACACAGAATGCTCCTCGTCACTCATTTGTTCACATATTTATCCATTAGTCTCGGCAGAGGTGAGGTTATTGTACAGATGATCTATTGATGGGACTGACTCTCCGGATGTTAGCACGGGTTAACTAGATCTCATTACTAACCAGCGCTGCGTCGTTAGGCCAGCCATCTCCTGTCCCAGTAAAACAACCAGCTCCTCCCACGGATTGATCATGGATGTCATGGATGGATCATGGATGTCATGGATGGATCATGGATGTCATGGATGGATGTAGAAAGAGAACGATCCTCCGCTCGACTCCGCCACACACAGGTTCCCCACAAGGCCACACCTTACAGAGACAGCTGGCTGGTAACACTAGTGAAGGTTTGGCTTGTTTAACTGGGATACAATTCAAATACTGTCAACTTATTGGACTAACATTGTGGGTGACAGAGACGGAAGTCTACCTCAGCCTTCTTGGGGTGTTTCCTGTGGGTTAGCCACATATAGACCTTTAAAACTTGACAACATAAACATTGTAAATGGCCCAGTTTGTATCTACTCATGCAATGTGTGTTCATGC
>CAKAOI010035043.1:0-21625 GCA_916701655.1 Sebastiscus albofasciatus | reverse complement strand
TTGGCGTGGAGAGGAGGTCGTGTTGCTCTAGCTCTATCTATCTGGCGTGGAGAGGAGGTTGTGTTGCTCTGGCTCTATCTGGTGTGGAGAGGAGGTTGTGTTGCTCTGGCTCTATCTGGCGTGGAGAGGTTGTGTTGCTCTGGCTCTATCTGGCATGGAGAGGAGGTTGTGTTGCTCTGGCTCTATCTGGTGTGGAGAGGAGGTTGTGTTACTCTGGCTCTATCTGGCGTGGAGAGGAGGTCGTGTTGCTCTGGCTCTATCTATCTGGCGTGGAGAGGAGGTTGTGTTGCTCTGGCTCTATCTATCTGGCGTGGAGAGGAGGTCGTGTTGCTCTGGCTCTATCTATCTGGCGTGGAGAGGAGGTCGTGTCAGCAGTCAGTGCAGAATAGATGTTTAGCAGCTCGTCATGCTGCTGCCGTCTGAAGCACAGCGTGAATACGCAGCACTCCCCAAAAAAGAGTATCAGGCTGCAGTCACACCAGATCAGGCTCTGCGGTGATTGGCTGCAGGGTTGTGTGGCGGTGTGGGAGTGTCACTTTAACGGCTCATTGCCTGCAACGGTTAATGTTTTTTCTTTCTACATGACTAGCTTGCACAGCTCTGGATCACCGGTTACATAATTGGCCATCGCAGCGTGACGTCTGGTTGTGTTTCTCTAAGAGTTGATTGTGTTTCTACGCTGCTCAAACGCACGACCCCGTTCAGACTGGATGGGAGGACTTGTGTTTGTGCCACAATGCTGGATCTGGTGTGAATGCAGCCTCAGTCACAGTGGTGCTGGTTTTAAACACTGGAATTTATTTTATTAACATTGTTTTGTGGTTTCTCTGCATTTTTGTGATTTCCTATTTCACTGTTTTATTTTATATTATTTTATGCATTTTTATTTCTATTTATTTACAAAGAAACTTAACACTGAATCCGCTTTCTTTAGTTAGTGAAATATAAATAATCGTCTATTTTACCATCGATTGATTCTGCTCTCAGTCTACAGGGTTCATTGTGACGGCTATTTGTTGCCTTTTTCTAGAGAAGATGAGTGAATTTAGTGTCTAGAATCTGCCTGTAATGTTGATCTGTTGTCCTCGCTCCAGAAGGAAGACATGCTTACAGCTGGGTGCAAAGATGCTCTTTACACATAAAGATTATTATTTCTTTATTTGAGGGTGATTGTGTTGTGATCTGTCTGGGGAACACAAATGTAAAATAGACTTTTAGTGTAACTCTGGTATATTTACTGTAATATTTATTAATAATGTGCACTGTCTTAACTTTGCTGACACTACAGTCTTCCTCCTCCTCCTCCTCCTCCTCCTCCTCCTCCTCCTCCTCCTCTTCGTCCCCCTGCAGGCTGTGCTTGGAGGCGAGGGACCCCTACTGCGGCTGGGACTTCAGGCAGCGGCGCTGCACCACGCTGGAGGAGAGCTCCAACATGAGCCAGTGGAAGCAGAACATCACCGTCTGTCCGGTAAGAGTCACCGACGTCACCGCTGCACTTCCTGTAAGACGGAGGGCTGACCGCGCCGTCACATCTGCCCTCAGGGGAGCCCTGATGATGTCATCCTTCATGTGTCATAAAATGACTAACGCCTCCTGTGTGCTGTAGAGGAAGGAAGCTGGATTGAGTTTGGTTGAAGTGAATCTCCTGTAATCCTGTAGAAACTCCCTCTGGTCCGGCAGCTCAACTGTAAAACGACTTCCTGTTGTAAACTCTGAGTGTCGTTGTTTGTCGTCTGTTTGCTGACCTCGTCATGATTGTTTTCCAGCTGCGGAACCAAACCACCAACGGCGGCTTCGGACCCTGGGCGCCGTGGCAACCCTGCAACAATGACGACGGCGTGGACGGCGTGAGCTCCTGTTTGTGTCGCTCCAGGTCATGTGACAGCCCCGCCCCTCGATGTGGAGGCAAGAACTGTGAGGGCCCCACCATCGAAGTGTCCAACTGCTCCAGGTAGGAGGGAGGAAAACAATGACAACCACCACACATAGTAATCATTAGGGGTTTCATCTATGTATCACAATTTGAAATAGATGTTTTAACGCCAAAATCGATCTATCTGCTTCATCTGAGTCTCTGTGGAGGTAGAAGGAAGTCAGCACTTTCATTGTGGTAGTCTGAGTAACGTGACGTCATATCCGTTCCGTATCCGTCAACCAAAACAAACCTCAGAGAGTCTAAAACGCTGGAGGGTCGTCGTGGATACGACCTGCACCCTCACATGTTAAATCCAGCGTGGTAAACACTACACATCCAGTAAAGGATGGAAACACTTTGGGTTTCACACATTGACAGGAAAAGCAGAGCTGGACAGAGCAGAGCTAAAGCTGCATGCTAACTCCGAAAAAAGTGTCAAAATATGTCCGAAATTAAGTCAAAACAAAGGCTGAAAGAAAGCTGAAAAAAAGCTGAAATATGTAAAAAAAAAAAAAAAGGCAGAAAAATTGCAAAAGTTTGTCCGAAAAAAGGCAGAAATATGTCGGAATAAAAGTCTGAAAAATGTCTGAAATATTTCTGAAAAAAGTGTGAAAAAGTTAGCAGGAAGCGTTATGGTATGGCGGTAATGTTATGGTACGGTGGTAACGTGGCGGTGGAGCCGGCCGTCGCTCTCGTCTCCGTGGTCAAATGGGCCGACATTACAACTGTAGAGCACCCAGATACTGACATTATGTTCTCTGCATTGAAACGGCCCCGATGGAGCTGACCATGGATGGATAAAGAGAACGGAGCTGACGGGAGAGCTAGAGACCACCTTGGAGAACTTACAGGAAGTAGACACGTGGGACTACATCCGCTTTTCAAAATAAGGTGTTAACAAAGGGAACTGTAGATACTAAATACATCTATGGAAATCAGATTGATGGATTATATTCACCAGAAGTATAAAACATTATAAAGTAAAAAGAAAACTCCGCTAATCTGTGAGGAAATGTCTTTATTCTTTGATTTCTGGGTTGATGGATAATCAATAATTCCTGACAGTAACTGATCTATTTGACTTCAGGACGTCTCTGACTACATACATGCTGTTACCCTTCATGGTCTAGTGGTAAAAAAAGTTAACAACAATCACAATAAATCGTAATATTAAATCGCAATACTTAAAAATCAGAATACATATCAAATCAGCCCCCGAGCATCGTGCTAGTATTGAATGTGGAGATAGGAGTTTTCTCCTAGATGAAACTAATTTGCGTTAACACGTTATCTTCACATTAACTCTGACAGTCCTAACGTATAGTGTCTCAGTATCTGGACATCGTGGTCCAGCTACAGGTTATCACAGCGCTGTGATTGAGCTCACGTCATTTAGAAAGTGAGACCTCTAACATCTGACGTCCTGACTGACTTTGAAGCGTCCGGCTCTGAGAGAACAATTTACACTCTGAGAGAACAAGAGGAAGATCATGAACGTGAGGAATCTTATTAGAAGCCGTCGGAGACGTCTCGGTTCTCCTTGTGACACCTCTCAGGGCCTCCTCTGTCTGCGGGGGGAATTGGCCAATCAGCCTCTCAGAGAGCAGAACGCAGACAAAGAGCTCAGCCACCTTCATCCCTCCGGATCGCTCCGCCAGATTTAATCCTCGGTGTCCAAATTGAATTGTGCTTTTGCAGAAAGTGGCAATTAAATCATGAGAAGTGCTGCCCAGGAACAAAGCACTTAAGCAAATTGAATGGATGTTTCCCGGTCCGAGCGGCGCTCGCTGTGTGTGTGTTTGCTCTTCTGTTTCCTGACGCTCAGAATCAGCGTGATGATGAGACGGAGCTAGAAGACGCTGTCTGTCTGTCCGTTCCAGCGTCAGACACCATCCTGTCAGAGAACCACACTAAGAGCTCTGACTAGTGAATGATGGTGAAATAGGGGTTTGCTAACACTTTCCCATGTGTCTGTTGCCATAGAAACGGAGGCTGGACGCCTTGGTCGTCATGGGGACAGTGCAGCACGACCTGCGGTACGGGCTTCGAGCTGCGCCAGCGTTCCTGCAACAACCCGTCGCCACGACACGGCGGCCGAGTGTGTGTGGGGCCGAGCAGGGACGAGAGGTGAGGACGGTCACGTCATGAACTCATCATCATATATAATCTATAATCTATAATCTCTATCTCTATCTACGGTGGGATGGTCAACGCCACTCAGGTCAAGTCTCAGTGCTTCATTTGTATGACCTAAAGATGGAGACGGCGACTCTGGAGACAGATTGTTGATATTTAAACTCAATGTAGGAAATTAAAAAGATATTTGTGGATCAGTTTTTGCCCCCAGTGTTTAAAAATACTGTGTTTCTGTTCTCCACAGGTTCTGTAACGAAGGCGTGTCGTGTCCTCAGCCCATCTTCTGGTCCCCGTGGGGCTCCTGGACCAAGTGCAGCACAGAGTGCGGCGGCGGCGTCCACTCCAGAGTCCGCACCTGTGAGAACGGCAACAGCTGCCCGGGATGTGCTCTGGTAGGACTCACACTTATAAAGACATCCTGTAGAGGAACGTCCTCAGTGACTGAGCCAGGCTTTATTAGTTTAAGGGATCGGTCAGCAACCTGCAGCTCTTCAGCGTCTCTTCAGCTCCTCTCCAGAGGCTCCCTGGGGAGCTTTTAAACATGGAAATGAATAACTGTTCTTTGTTTACATTTTCATTTGTATTTCTCATTGTTGTAGGTCTATGCTACGACGGTACGACGGAGAATTAGGGCCACACTGAGGAAAGAACACATCTGAGATTTAGAGAATAAAGTCATAATATTATAAAGTAGTAATTTAACGTGTTATTTTCTTTTTTTCTTGTAAAGTTACGACTTTATTTTAATAATATTATGACTGTATTCTTGTAAAGTTATGACTTTATTCTCGTAATATTACGACTTTTCTTGAGATGTGTTTTCCCTCAATGTGGTCCTAATACTCCGTCGTACATTGTCTCTTTGGCCCTCACTGCATTAGACTTATATTCTATATACTGAGACTATAAACTGTGTTACCTTCATCACAATGATCACATGTAAAATGTCTCTTTAGACAGTAAAGGTCGCTGACCCCTGACAAAGAGGAACCTCCTCAGTGACAGAGCCGGTCTTTATTAGTTTAGTTTAAGGACATATTAGAATAGTTGTGTACTCAGAGACGTGCTGTTGCCGTGGCTCTGTGAGGAAACGTTAATGTGTCCGTGCTGGAGGCTGAACTCTAATGAAGTACATCGTTATGGAGGTGAGCCGGCGTACAGTGACAGCAGACATAAATACAAACGGCTGAACGGCTCAGCTGGTGTCAGCACTCTGACAGCGTGTCCACATGCAGCTCATAAAAATGTCTTTTAAATGTCAATGAAAATATGTGACGTCAAAAACAAAATGTCACATTTCTTGTGAATAAATGCAGAATAATTTGGAGTCGGTGTGATGATTGACGGTCTCCGGAGACCAGCTGGAGCTCAGGCCTCAACTGGTAGAGCTTTTTATAGAAACAGGACAGGAGACACCGGAGTTTGACATCTTATCTAGAGTCAGAGACGGGGATAAATTGTCCCCTCAACACCTGGAGACACATATCTCAAAAACTAATGTGGAACTATTCTCAATTTGTCCGACTAGCTGGTCATGAAGGAGGTTAACAGGTTCTTTTTAAAACATTACAGCATGTAAACCTGAAAATGAGTACGATATGGGACCTTTAAGTTCTGAATCCAACGTCTCCCTGCGTCTCATTCAGGAGTACAAGGCGTGTAACCTGGAGGCGTGTCCGGAGGTGAAGAGGAACACGCCGTGGACGCCATGGATGCCCGTCAACGTGACGCAGGGCGGAGCCCGCCAGGAGCAGAGGATGCGCTACATGTGCCGGGCTCACCTGTCCGACCCCCACGAGCTTCAGATCGGACGCAGGAAGGTGGAGACGCGCTTCTGTCCCAACGACGGGACGGCGGCCTGCGAGACGGACAGTAAGTTAACCGGCTGACGGACGCGGTGGGGAGGAAGAAAGGACTGTCACTATATTCTAACAGCAGTGCATGAGACAGATAAGCTGTGCTCCTAATGCAGCGCTGCAGACTCATGTCTCCACTGGTAGGAATCAGTGGTGGAAGGTAACTAACAACACGACATGTTCAGTATGGAGTTTGATTTAGAGTTTCCAGCTCTGGAGAAGTCTGGAAAATGCTTTATTTATTCATAATATTTGTGTTTCCAGACTGTTTTCTAAAATGCAAAATTAAAACTTTCTAAAAATCAATTGATCGTACAACAGGCAGACAGAATATGTACCACTGTGTGAGAGTGTGAGCTGAATGTGGTCCAAAGCAAGGCGACTATGCATTAACTGTGTTACTACAGAGGTTGAAGGTCAACACTGCTACGGCCTCTCAAACAAACCAAGACTCTGGAGAGACCGAAGCAGATGAGAGGACGCCAAGAGACAGTGATGGGAAAATAATACCATCAGTTTAGTTTAAATCAAGACAAAAGTAAATATCAATGAACAAGAGAGGGGGAAGTCACTGGGCCAGGCCACGCAGCGGGCCGGCCACGCAGCGGGCCAGCCACGCAGCGGGCCAGCGGCCACATGGTGGCGTCGCACCCAGCTCATCCCTCTAAACTCAAAAGGTGTCTAACTTAAACCAAAAGCAGGAAAACGTAACTACCGCAGATCTCCAGCCCAAAAACAAAGTCACAGACTAAACGCTGAGAGGAAAGAAGAAACGTCATCTGAGATCAAAAACAACAAACAGATTTGAGTGGTGAAACGTCAGCAGGATAATAATCAGTAATCTGTATGTATACAGACAGACTGTAGTAAGTCAGTGAGGCGGCAGCAGGAAGGGGTAAGAGGAGGACATGTTGGACATGTTGGACCTGTTAGTGACGGGGTCACGGTCCAGCAGAGAGACTCGAGTCCAGGTCACAGCCCCCCACCCCTCCTGAATCGATTACTGGTTTCCTCCCGTCAGCCTCCTGGTGGGGGGTGAGGGGGGGCACCGATGAAACACAGACAGCAGGGCATGCTGGGAGTTTGAGACGAGGACAGACAGAGAAATGTGCCTGCTGGCAAAGTCACAGAGAATCTGCATCCTTCACATCTCAGAGCATCCTTTAAACTCTGAGTCTCACAGCAGATCATATTCATCCTTCCTCCCCTCCTCCTCTCCTCTCCTCCTCCTGTCCTCTCCTCCTCTCCTCTCCTCTCCTCCTCTCCTCTCCTCCTCTCCTCTCCTCCTCCTCCGGGACTTTAATCTGACCCGGTTCCTTCTTCTTCTTCTTCTTCTTCTCTCTGCAGCGCTGGTCGAGGAGCTCCTGAAGACGCCGGTGGTGAGGGTGGCGGGCGCCGGCTGGTCGTCGTGGGAGACGTGGTCGAGCTGCTCGCAGAGCTGCGCCAAAGGTTACCGAACCCGACGGAGAACCTGCGCCGGACCGGAGGGGAAGAGCGCCCCCGTCGCCTGCCGAGGGTCGCCGGTGGACTACCAGGACTGTAACGTCCAGGCGTGTCCCGGTGAGTGAAGAACCACCAGGACCACCAGAACCAACAGAACCAACAGAACCACTTCATGCTTTCTGGGCTCATCATTTTAAAAACATGTTTATTTAACAGTTAGAATAAAAGCTCAAATTGATCCTGATCCAGATTGGTGGACCACCATTAGAAACACTAGTTTCATAATTCATTTTCTTTGATGAGTTTAATGGAGCTCCACTATCAACACGTTAAGTGCTTTCCTCCATCCCTCTCTCCACTTCCTATTATGTGAATTATATTCTGACCTCGTTTACTGTGACTGGTTTTCTGAGAGCTAAAACATTTAACATCTGGGGCAGAACATCTGTAGAATACAAAGACTCTAACATGTTCAGTCAGTCTCTGCTGGTGTGTTAGAGCCGGAGCTCTTCTACATAGAAATGAACCCACAACGAGTTCATCGCTGATTAAAGTGGGATTATGCTTGACGCGTCCGCAAGGGTCGCACCATCACACACGGTCCTTTGCGGGGTTTCCGTGCGGCAGGTTTTCACCCGTCCGTGCACATCCAGATCTTTCTAACGACAGCGGTGACGGTGGGCGGAGGAAACGGAGAACTCAGAGGAGCTTTGAGAAGGTCTGTTTGCCGCGAGGAGTATAAAAGATACTAAACGTTTCCTCATCCCAGTTCCACGTCAGCTCGTCTCCGTGCGACCGTCCTGGAGGAGAGTATACCCGAGGTCTAAGGCTGTTCTGCACTGCAGGTTTAAAATCTGATGGACAACAGATCGGGTTAAAAATCACCAAATTACGCATTTTTAGATCACAAGTTTAAATGGGAAAGATTAAAGAACCTGTTTTATTACGAGCAGATCTGTCGCTGAACGCCTCGAACGACTTCATCACTGTTCCCGTTCTCTAACCTCTTCAGTAGGTCCTGGGTTCATAAAGACGATGCGTGCACACTGAGAGACGGAGAGAGAGAGAGATAGAGAGAGAGATAGAGAGAGAGATGGAGAGAGAGACGGAGAGAGAGATAGAGAGAGGAAGGTCAATGGTGGTAGTAAAGTCCTGCTGCGTGGATCATTAGCTTCATTAGCTAACGGTTAGCAGCAGCTGCAGCGGAGCAGAGCGACCGAATGAAGTGATCTACTTCACTCTCCTCATCAGACACAATCAGCTGACTCTGATGACTACAGACTGTTGGTCTGACTACAGACTGCTGACTACAGACTGCTGACGACAGACTGATGACTACAGACTGATGACTACAGACTGCTGGTCTGACTACAGACTGCTGACTACAGACTGATGACTACAGACTGCTGACTACAGACTGCTGGTCTGACTACAGACTGATGACTACAGACTGTCTGACTACAGACTGATGACTACAGACTGATGACTACAGACTGTTGGTCTGACTACAGACTGATGACTACAGACTGCTGGTCTGACTACAGACTGATGACTACAGACTGCTGACTACAGACTGATGACTACAGACTGTTGGTCTGACTACAGACTGATGACTACAGACTGTTGGTCTGACTACAGACTGATGACTACAGACTGATGACTACAGACTGATGACTACAGACTGCTGACTACAGACTGATCTGACTACAGACTGATGACTACAGACTGTTGGTCTGACTACAGACTGCTGACTACAGACTGCTGACTACAGACTGATGACTACAGACTGCTGACTACAGACTGATGACTACAGACTGATGACTACAGACTGCTGACTACAGACTGATGACTACAGACTGATGACTACAGACTGCTGGTCTGACTACAGACTACTCTTCTTATTGAAGCAGACACACACAGCGGCTGACTACTACGTCCCGACGTAACCCTTTCTGATTGGTTTCCTGTGGTGTATTTAAATGTTGGTATCCTTAACGGTTAGCTTAGCAACGAAGGAAGGCGGCCTCGGTTACGTCCCGCTGGGATGCAGCCAATCAGGAAGCCCTTCTTGCCATGAGAGTCACGTGTGCAACCGGTCTCAGCGGGTAGAACAGGCGGCGAGAAGGACAAGGCCGGAGACAGAAGAGGGAATGAGAGAGAAATAGTAATTGATGAGGAGATTAGAGAGGAGGAGGACGGAGGTAATATATAGATCGCTGTGGAGATTGAAATGAAGTGAGAGAGAGAAGATAGGTTTCATTAGAACAACTTCTGACCTAAAAACAGTCCAGTAAGGAAAGTTCTGAAGCTCCAGTTCCTCTGCAGGACGTCAGACGAACGTCTGTCCCTGCAGAGGACAGAAACAACATCTAATTATTCACTCTACCACGGAGCGGTCTGTAAATCATGTTAATGTGAAGTGTTATCAAACTGTCAACTCATCAGGTGGGACATTTAAAGAGCATGACATCATCTTAAAGGGGCTCTATGTAAGAATCAGAAGCTGCTTGTTGACTGACACGTGGACAGTCAGCGTCGCACTACGTAGACGCAAGCGAGCATCGGTCAAACAGTGAGGCGTCATGCCCCGCGACGCAGCTGCACCGCGACGCTGCTGCCACGCGACGCAGCCGCACCGCGACGCAGCCGCCACACGGTCGTGACATTCCCAGTGTGGACGAAGCGTAAGGCTGCATTCATACGAGTTCAGACGTTGTTTGCGACGTTGGTTGTGTAGCGATCTGGGCGAGTCACTTTAAAGGCACATGAACTGCCACCATTAACGTCTTTTCTTCCCTTGTGGCTGAGTTGTACAGATCTGGATCGCTGGTTACGTGATTGGCCACCGCAGCGTGACGTCGGGTTGCGTTTCTCCAAAAGTTTATTCAGTTTCGACTTTTCCGCACCCCCTGCCTGCGGGGCGGCTGGTGGCGGTGGCTGGGGGTGGCTGGCGGTGTTTGGCGGCTGGTGGCGGTGGCTGGGGGTGGCTGGCGCTGTTTGGCGGTGTTTGGCGGCTGGTGGCGGTGGCTGGCTGTGGCTGGCGGTGGCTGGCTGTGGCTGGCAGTGTTTGGCGGTGTTTGGCGGTGGCTGGCAGTGGCTGGCGATGGCTGGTGGTGAGAGCTGGTCAGAGTTAAGTGGTCCCAGCTTGCTTCACTGTGTGTCACACTAATAATCCACTCAGCTAATAGATGTGATGTTACCTGGCAACGCCGCCTCTCTCCGTTAGTTAGAAGGACATCCGCCAGTCAACCACCCGGTCAATTAGTCAGTCACGCTCCTCTGATTAGATCAGAGACATTAACGTCCTCACGGGAAGACCGAATCAATGCAACAGTAAGACGGAGAGACGCAGCAGGACATCATCAAAAACCCTAAATACACATTTACATCACGACAACATGTAGAACGTGTTTATTTATAGGAATTCCATTATCTTAGTCTCTCTGAGGTCTCTGAGCTCCATCAATACAAGACGACCACAAAAGAAAGAGGACCAGATGAAAGGACGAACATATTAAGAGCAGGATTAAATCAATACATCACCCAGAAATTAATAAAATAGCTCCGACATGATGATTGTAAAGTTTGACATTTACATTAGATTGTTTTTCAAATTGCTCTTTAAAGCTCTGTGAACTTAATTTAGTAAAGATTTGATGTAAATTAGTAACAGATTCTAATCTCTCTCTCTCTTTATAGATATATATAGATATATGTTTTATTATACTAACGAAGGCTGTGATGGTGTGTCTGTGTGTCTGTGTGTGTTCCAGTTAAAGGTGCGTGGTCCTGCTGGTCGTCCTGGTCCCAGTGCTCCGTGGGTTGCGGCGGCGGTCACTACCAACGCACGCGCTCCTGTAACAGCCCGGCGGCCGCCAACGGAGGCGACATCTGCATCGGACTGCACACCGAGGAGGCGCTGTGTAACACGCACACCTGCGACGGTAAGCTCACACTAAGATTCAAAATCTGTCTCTGTCACGCCACCATCACCACCGCCAACGCCACACGCCGGGGGTCCGTTCATCACACCTCCAGGCGGCCACTCGTCTCCCACGCCGTGTCATTTCTGCGTCTCTAAATTGCTTCTTTCATCTGGCTCTAATGAATCCAGCCGGTCTCAGAGATATGGAAGATAAACAGAGTCCTGCTGAGACAACAACCCGTCCTCCCACCGTGTCCTTTCCCCCCGCCGTGCTGCTGCAGCTCTGAGCACCATGGCAACCGCTCTGGAAACCTTTCAAAGACCTCTACTGGAACATCTGGATATCTGACACATCTGAAGTTTGGATGCTTGTGTGCATGTAGAGAGCATGCTGGTACCAAAGAGCATCAATATTCAACTATTGGGTTTCTCCTTCGTTGGGTAGATTAGAGATTATATCAACTACTCCATCAGGTTCTCGTTCCTCCACGGTGAACGGAGAATCAAGAAACTGAGAGAAGTCCTGATGATTGACGTTAATACAACTAAAGTCAAATAAAAACACTCTGGACTCATCTGGATGAGTAGCACGCCTCCACAACCCTGAGACTGTTTAAGAGGAAGTCTTTTAAATAGTGAAGTTTTAGTGAAGATGCATGTGTAAAAATAAAAAAAATAATCAATAAATATATAAAAGTCATTAAATATGGCAAAAATAATATTAAAAATAAATGTAGCCATTAATTAATTTATAAAATGTGTCATAAATTTATATTTATGTTTTAATTTATTTATTTAATTCTTTATCTTTGTATAAATTCCCCTTTAATTTATTTATTTTTATTAGTTTTTAAATGTATTTATTTTGGCATTTATTTTTAATTAATTCATTATTTATTTTTGCACTTATTTTTTATTTATTTTATATTTATTTTTAAATTTATGTTTTTATTTATGCATTTTATCTATTTATTCCCTTTTGCATTTCACCCTTTGTTTATTTCCCCAAACTTATTTATTTCTGTATTATTTTCTTTATGTATTTCTGCCTCATTATGCTAATGAAGGGGCTGCCACTTATTCATTTATTTTTTGGTTCCATCCTCCGGAAGTAGTGATCATCCGACTGGATAAAAGAGCCTTGAATTACACTGCACCGGTTTGTAAATGGATGTTTTGATGTAGTTTTGTTGTTAAACGCCGCCTTCATTTACTTCAATTCATCAAGACGTTTCGCTTTGTTATTTAATTCTCTGTTCTCCGTGGAGACGTCAGAGAAAAACAAAGTGTTCTTCTAGAATGACTGAAACACAGATGGTGATTTTGTGGGTGAAGTCTTCTTTTAATAGCTGTAAAAAGTTGCTGGAGGTCTAATCCTCATCTGGACTGTTTCTGCTGGAGAAAACCAACTTAAATCAACTCCTGCTCTGAGGATCCGCTGGAAGAGCGACATGTTTTCAGGAAAGACACATTGCTGTTGAATTATTTTCTGTGAGCACCACTAATGTGATTTATTTTACCTCCGCCGGGGAGACGAGAAGCATCTCAGAGACATCTTGGATAAATAAAAACAAAACTATGAAGGTAGCTCTGGAGGTGAGTGAGAGGATGGTATTAAAGGTCAGTTCAGGCAAATGACTCAAAGTTCTGTTGAAATAAAACTAGTCTAGCCGTGCTCCCCCTAAAGTCTCCCTCCATATGATGATGAGATGTGAGATGTATAACAACGCCCTCTGTGTCTCCCCCTCTATTCTCTCTCTGCTCCCACAAGGACACTGAAATATTCATGAGAGATCTGCTGCTGATCCACCAGGAAGGAAACGACTCATATTAAGGATTCAGCCCGACTCAGAGTTTAATATCAAACAGCCTTCAACGCTTTGTCCCCGCGATTATTCATTTAGCTATAAAACACAAACTGGACGTAATATTCATCATCTGGGGGGTTTCAAATGTATGTGCATGTGTGTACAGATATCTCCTGATTCAATACCATCACGATACTCAGGCTCCGATTCAATACCATCACGATACTCAGGCTCCGATTCAATACCATCACGATACTCAGGAGCCGATTCAATACCATCACGATACTCAGGAGCCGATTCAATACCGTCATGATACTCAGGAGCCGATTCAATACCGTCACGATACTCAGGAGCCGATTCAATACCGTCACGATACTCAGGAGCTGATTCCAAATGGATTGCAAAACCTTTTTACCTCTAGACCATGAAGGGAAAAAGTTGAATCAGACACTTCTAGGGACTTTTACTTTGTAAAATCTCTAAATGAATCCAGTAAGAATGTTTGATGTTCAGCATGTATGTAGTCAGAGACGTCCTGAAGTCAAATAGATCAGTTATTGTCAGGAATTATTTATTATCCATCAACCCAGAAATCAAAGAATGAAGACATTTCCTCACAGATTAGTGGGATTTTCTTTTTAATTTATAATGTTTTATACTTCTGGTGAATATAATCCATCAATCTGATTTCCATAGATGTATTTTGTATACAGTTCCCTTTTTCAACACCTTATTTTGAAAAGCGGACGTAGTCCCACGTGTCTACTTCCTGTAACTTCTCCAAGGTGGTCTCTAGCTCTCCCGTCAGCTCCGTTCTCTTTATCCATCCATGGTCAGCTCCATCGGGGCCGTTTCAATGCAGAGAACATTAATGTCAGTATCTGGGTGCTCTACAGTCGTAGCGTCGGCCCATTTGACCACGGAGACGAGAGTGACGGCCGGCTCCACCGCCACGTTACCACCATACCATAACGCTTCCTGCTAACTTTGTTTCAGACATTTTTCAGACTTTAATTCCGACATATATCGGCCTTTTTTCGGACGTATTTCTGCCTTTTTAGGACATTTTTTGTGCCATATTACGTCTTTTTTCAGCCTTATTTTCGGACACATTTCAGCCTCTTTTAAAAGTTAGCATGCAGCTTTAGCTCTGCTCTGTCTAGCTCTGCTTTTCCTGTCAATGTGTGAAACCCAAAGTGTTTCCATCCTTTACTGGATGTGTAGTGTTTACCACGCTGGATTGAACATGTGAGGGTGCAGGTCGTATCCATGACGACCCTCCAGCGTTTTAGACTCTCTGAGGTTTGTTTTGGTTGACGGATACGGAACGGATATGACGTCACGTTACTCAGACTACCACAATAAAAGCGGTAACTTCCTTCTACCTCCACACAGACTCAGATGAAGCAGATATATTGATTGTGGAACATTTCCCTCTTCTCTTAGGCGAGATGTTAATCAACCTCCTTTCTAAGGTTAATGTTTTCCCATTCGTCCCGATCAACCACCTCTCCATCCTCGACCCGTCTCTTCGTCCGTTCCTTTATTGACAGGCACAACATTAGTCATCTATCGGCGGGGTCCTCCCGGTGCCGCCGTCCCTCTCTCTGCATGATAATTGGAGGCGAGCCGGCTGTCAGTCACGGGGATATTTGATGCCCCCCCTCCCCTCCCCGTCGCAGGTCATTTGATTAAAGTTTCCAGCAGTAATGGAGGACAGCAGGAAGGGACTGCAGGGACAGAATACTAACGAGGAGCCTGATGGCGTCCCTTCCCTCCGACTCAACAGTACGATCACGCAGGTCGCCCGGGTGACACAAATAAATGGGAATAAATGAAGCAATTAAAGCGGTGCACGGTTATTAAGCACGTTTCAGGTGGTCGGTGTGTTCTGTGTGTCTAGATGTGGCGAGGAGGGAGCAGATGGTGGAGCCGGAGCGGCGGGCTGATACGGAAGGTAAAAGAGGCCTTCGCTCTGCCAAAGCTGCACACTCGAGAGCAGCCTGAATACGAAGCCGGCCTTTCACTGCTGCAGCCTGTTTGCTCCCTTTGCTTTCAACGCGGGGTGAAAGAGTGCAGCGAGTGCACGGTTCAAAGCCCAGAGTTTTCTCTTTCCTCTTTGTTTACCGCTCGGTCGGCTGCTGCGGGGAAACGGCTCTAAAGCTTGGCTCGGGAGACAAACATCTCCGCTATGCACTAAACAAACTCTCCATGGGCTCGCTCCTTCCAATCCTGTTTACATCACAAACACTGTTTTCGGTGCTGTTTGGCTGGCGGGGGACGGTTAGCGGCGGCGCCGTGGGTGGGCGCGCTGTGGGTGTTTTGTATTGATTGATTTTTTTTGTGCGTCTGCGTTCAGGTGGCTGGATGGCGTGGTCGCTGTGGTCGGCCTGCGACGATTCAGGCTTGCAGATGAGGAGTCGGGCGTGCGGCGCTCAGGGCAGCACGCCGTGTGTCGGGAACGGCACCCAGCGCAGAGACTGCAACGAAATCCCCGGTAAGTCGGTCAGCTCGCTGTAGCTGAGCCTTCAGCCTCCTTCACACTCGTCTTAACACTTCCAGGTTGGCCATTCCAAGGCTCCTCCAGCGCTGCGTCCTTTTGCCAGAGCTTTGAGGAGACGACCTGTTTCCTTTGGAGTCTTGAATATCCCAGAATGCACTCCACACTTCTCACTTTCCTTTTATCGTGCTTTTGGGTCGCCTTCGTCAGGAAACATTGTACAATGCAAATAGAAACATCTGAGTTTGTATCTTTTGACGTGGAAAGCAGAGGACAGGATGTGCTTGATGTTCTAGACCGGTTCGCTTTTTCAAAAGTGGTTACAGATTGAATCTTGTGAAGAGCTCGTTGCACGGCTGCAATACGATCTCAAAAAAGTACAAAATGCAAGTCTTCCTCAAAAATACTCCTCGTTCCACCAAACCCTCCGTTGTTTTCACCATGTTACGGAAGCCTTCGTTCTCTACAGCGCTGAGAGGACGCATATCTTTGCAAATGAAATAAATGATTGGCGGAGTTATTTAGTTTGCAGGCGTTGGGGTCGGTGGTAACTTCCTGTGACATCGATGTTCCAGAGTGAGTTGAGAGGGATCCACTCGTTAGCCGTTAGCTCTGACGTTACATCAGAAACAAACGGTGTGACTCTTGTCGATCTCCTTCGTGCCTTCTTTTATTATTGTGGAAGCCAAAGTGAACCCAGACTTCAGCTCTGTACGCCGCGGGAACCGGTCTCACTCCTTCAGATTAGTGGAAAGTAATCAGCTAGTTTTGCTAATACTAACGTTGGCGGCGCACCGCTACTTCCCGTCTCAGCTTACGTTGTTACGTTGGACCGCTATCTAGCGGTCGGGGGTTTAAATACAACACAGAATGAGCCACGAGTCTTTGCATCTAAACTATTAATTAAAAAGTGTTTTTGAGAATCGATGCAGAATCACACAACGTAACTCAACGATACTCAAGTGGATCCATATTCTCCTTCACCCCTGATATATTTTATATATAACTATTTTTGCATTTTTCACTTACTCCTGCAGTTTTATTGCAAAAAAAAAAAACACCTATAAACATCACAACATGCATTGCAATTTGTTTAGAAAATCTGTCTCTAAATCACATTTCAGGGCTCAACAATCCCAGAAAAAGCCACAAAATCCTGTTTGGATGTTATTGAGATGTTTTAACTGCAAAGACGTCAAACAAGAAGTCAACATATAAAACACGTGATCATCTTGTGGTTGTCCAGGTTTACCCAAACACAGTGTTGGTTTTGGTCTCTGCGAGGTCAGAACATCGATCCTTTAGTCCTCCAGAAGGCCACGTCTTGGTTGGCAGCATCATTTGAAAGCAGCAGTTTGTGATTGTAGGACACTGTTTGTCATCATCCTCATCATCCTCATCATCTTCATCATCTTCATCCATCCTGTGTGTGTAGCTGGTGTCCTCTTTGTGCTCTAAAGCAATCTGCTTGTGTTAATTAACCATAATGAAGTCCACGTGAATCCAACAGGTTAGCGGTTGACCCCGTCGCCCCCCCGGTGCACCTTGTTATGCTGCTGACGCTCTCAGAAAGTTTCCCCTCTGAAATGATCTTTCATGGCCCGCCGGCAGACGCCTCGCCACGCTCAGAATCCCTAACGAGTCCAGGCGACGGAGATTAATATTAATGGGTTGTCACAACACCAAATCACATCTAATTTTATTGCAAATTTCAATGAGGCGATGGATGGATTTGTTAAGGTCACACTGGGAGGAAGCGGAGAAATTAGGGCAAAAAATTAATCAGGGGATGTGGCGGTGCAATTAAAACAGCAACATCAGCCCTCCTCTGTCCTGGGAGGATTTGTGGGGGACGGGACGCGGCGTAGCTGTAAAGTATTGGACTGTAGCTGTAAGTTATGTGTCTCTAAAAGCAGCTAGAGAGGGAGCAGAGCTGCTTTCTCACTACCCAAAGTTCTGAGTGTTTTAAAGCGACATTTCAACATTTCAATTCCTCATTCACTGTTTTTCGGCATGTTTCAACTCCCCTGTTGTTACAGTGTGTGTGTGTGTGTGTGTGTGTGTGTGTGTGTGTGTGTGTGTGTGTGTGTGCATGCATGTTAGTGTCTGACGTTGTGTTCCTCTCCTCTCTGCAGTCATCCTCCCTGCATCTGGTTTTGATAAGGACCAACAGTGTGGAGGTAAGTGGACGAGCAGCTGCCTTCACTTTGTTCCTGAGTGCATGTTCAGTTCCCCCCCCCGTACTGTACGTCTGTCCCTGATGTGTGTTTTCATGCATTAGATGTGCATTTCCATAGTCTGTCAGAAGAAGTAACATTATGTACTGTGATGGAACAGGAAACAAGTCGTCCAGCTATTGAGACGACAAACTGACTGATAGGAAGAACAAAACCAAAGAGTCTTTTCACGTCCCTGAGAAGACAGACATCAACACACAAGAGACCAAAACTGCTCAAATAACTGTGGATAAATAGAGATGAAGACTTTAGGGACGTCACGAGAACCGATGCTTCGGTACCGAGCCGAAGACCATTTCTCTACAGTACCGTCAGGGGACTAACGGCATCCCGAAAATGTGTTTGGGATGCAGTAAACTATCCACGCGTCTAGAGGGCACACTTTATCTTTTCCCTGATAATGCTAAATATGTGAATAGGGATGTTAACGGACATTAATAACATTCACCGATTAATGCTATCAGTTAAATAAAAAGCTGAGCAAAACTCAGAGCAGCAGCTCGTCACTTAAAGTAGAACAGCTGGTCCACTTTAAAGGTTCTGTTTGTAACTTCTTCCACGTATAAATCAATCCGGGTCGGTGTCTCCTGGGCGCTCACGTGTGTCTCCGCTGTTCAGACTCAGACTCCAACACAAACTCCAGTGCTTCACCAACACCTCTTGGTTGTATCTAGTGAAGCCCGTCTGTTAAACAGTGTTGTTGGCGGTCGGAGGACGCGGGGGAGACCGTAGCTTTGGTCTCCAGGGCCGAAGTCTCTGCTGTACTCTGCTCCTCTGCCTGCCTTCACTCACGCACCGCGCTCCTTCTCTCTCTCTCTCTCTCCACCTCTCACATGCATGCTGCTCACTCCACACTGCAGAAGAGTTAGTTTAGCTCTGAGAATATCTAGTGAATGTTCAGTGGACGTTTGGTCAGAAATAACTGCTGCAGCTCCTCCAGACCAACAGAGGTTTCCCGTGTCTTGTGAAGTGACAGGACGCTGACTTTAGTTGACTCAACGGCCACAGGTGAAGCTGTTAACAACACATTTCTGATTCTTACATAGAGTCCCTTTAACAGCTTAAGAGAGTCTCAGCTGGATGTGTTGCTAGCTTCGGGGCTAACCGCCTTCACTTTAATCAGCAGGTGGCTGGCAAGATACGGGAGCTTGGCTCAGGTCTTGAGGAGTTGTAGCATTTAATAACCGACAAATAAACATTACGTTCACAGCTATAACGCCACTGACAACCCCACACTCACCGCCGCCACACACACACACGGTCTGTCGTCACACCGGGCTGAAGGAGTAACGTTACACTGGACTGACACACAGCTGGCAACCTGGCAGCTAAACTAACTGATGCAGTGGAGACTTTTACTGGGAACGTGGCTGCATGGTGGTTACTAACTCTCGCGGTTGGGTGAACTGCAGCTGGTGAGAAATGATGGATTTGTGCATCAGCTTTTTGTTGCAGCTGGACGGCTCGTTAGGCGCTAAAATCAGAACACCGCTGCATGAAACGCACTCATCTGGCTCTCAGCTTATCGGTTAGTAAAAAGTTGGGAAGAACAGATCTAAGTTGAAATCTGCAGGACGGGAGCTAGTCAGAGTTAGCCAACGCTGGCAGGCATGAGAGAAAAACAAAGTTATCTTGAATTCTTCAAGGGGATGTGATAATGTACGCTAACACCGCCACGTATCTTCTTCACTTCCCAGCATTCACCTCCATCCACCTGATCGCCACCGGTGTTTCCTGTTTCCTCGGCGCCGGGCTGCTGTCCTTCCTGATCTACGTCTACTGTCAACGTTTCCACAAGCCGTCGCAGGAGTCCGCCGTCATCCACCCCACCACGCCCAACCACCTCAACTACAAGGGCAACACCACGCCAAAGAACGAGAAGTACACCCCCATGGAGTTCAAGGTGCGTGGTCGCCGGAGTCGCTGCTCATTTCAATACTCTGTAGATAGAAGTAGAAGCACACACACACACACACACACGCACACACACACACACACACACACACACAATGTAAATGTTGTAGATTCAAGGACAACGTGATTCATGTTTTATTTAGAGCCTTTATTCATGCATTTATCTCAATAGAGCGTTAACCACAGAAGATGAATTACTGCTCATTTTTATTCCTCCCTGCTCTTCTCCTGAACCTAAAGGCTTTAAGCCTCCTACCTGCCCACAGACCTCCTTATTAATGGGCCCCATTAGCTCGCTAACGCATTAGCCGGCCCTCCACCTCCCAACGCCATCCGTCTACTGCGCGTTCACATTTACACAAAGTCAAGAAACTACTTTTTAGTGCAGTGTTGTCGTCATAACTTCTGTTGTTCTGCTCCTTTAACTGTTGGTTAGTGAAGCTCTGGGAGATTAGTATGGATCCTTCTGTCTCTGTAGAGTGTGTTAAAGCACGCTGGTGATAATAAGCTTTAGATAAATTCATTTAAACTCTTTATGACCTGAGCCAAACGGAAGCTACAATCATTCTTTACTCCAGAATATAATATAGCACGTCTCAGAAGCAGTGATTCATTTCATCCTGTTATATTCAGTTACATCCTCTAGAATCAGAAACAGCATCCGTCTGACCTTAAACGTTCTGGACCGGTCTCTCTGCTGCTCACTTTATTTAATATCAGAGCGGTCAAAGTTAACGCCACTCATTCTTTTAATGCTTAATCCAGTCTGTAAGGTGACCTCAGTGCTGAGCAGCGCCGCTAGAGAGCTCTACACAGCGACTGCTTTTAGATACCAGATCAGAGATGATTGGTTGATTTGATACATCAATTATCAACAACAATATCTAAAATCATAAAAACTAGGGCTTTACTGAAGATACTAAACTAAAACTATATTTCCTGTTTAAAAACAGAATAAAAATGAACATAAACTAATTTCAGTTTTAGCTATAAGCTATAATACATATCTACCAAAAAGAGAAGACTCTCGTTACGTTGAACGGACTTTACCTTCCAGGAGACGACAACTAAAATGAATTTACGTTCATTTTTACTTTATTTTTTCAAATATTCAATATTTTTATATATTGTTTCAGTTTAGTTTTTAGTTTCAGTTTACTAAAAATATTTTTCACTATTTATTATTTCAGTTTCAGTTTATTATAATTATTATTATTAGTTAGTTTATTATTAGTTATTATAATAATCCTGGTCCCTCATCTGAACAGTCTTTGTCTGACTGAAGCTTAACGTGCTCCAGCAGAGATTCATCTCAACGTCCCGTCACCCTGACGGTATCTCACATCCTACCAAAGCGCGCCAGGAACACGTAACCATGACGACACATCTCTGTGTTTGGTCCTCCTGACACTTGTTGTCCTGGCGGTTATTATTATTATTATTAATTATTATTATTATTATTATTGTTAGTAATTAATATTAATATTAATTATTATTAATAATATCAATTTATTATTAATAATTATTAATAATAATAATAATTATTATTATTATTAATTATTATTATTATTATTGTTGCTGTGTGGACGCGGTGCTGAGAGCCTGAACTCATTAGCTCTAATGACCAGAGTCTCGACGCCCCCCCCCTCTCCTCCTCCGGGCCGGTTTATGACGACTGGCCCGGCGTTGTGTGTTTCGGCGACTCTAACCTGATTACCGTCGTGCCTCGCTCCCCGGAGCTGTTCACATGGATCACATTAGTCTAATGCCCCCCCCCCTCTGGAAGGTCCTCCACCTTCTGTTCCTCTTCTTCTACACCAGACTGCGTTATTACATATTACATTAGAATAAAAGGTGGTTTCGTTCTGTTGTTATTTCAGAGAGTTGTCCC